>CM023455.1:113405052-113485052 GCA_013339765.2 Haemaphysalis longicornis
CCGAATTTTCCTATTCGTCTCTCTATCGTGTTATTGCCCTTCTCCTACTTCTAGACTCGTCTCTTGGTATCCATTTTGTAACCCTAATGGCCCACCGGTTGTCCGTTCTTCTGACTACATGGCCTGCCCACGTCCATTTCTTCTTCTTCACTATCACTATGATATCTTCTACTCGAATTTGTTCCTTGATCCAGGAAGTTCTTTTGCTGTCTCTAAGTGGTACTCCAACCATTATTCGTTCCATTGCCCGTTGAGCCGATCTAAGTTTGCTTTCCATTTGTTTAGTAAGGCACCAAGTTTTGTCTGCGCATGTCACCACCATCAGTGTGCACAGGAGGTATATGGTTCTCTTGAGCGATAGGGGTATCTCTGCATTATTCGGGAGCGCTGCCCGAGTGCTGCCCAGCCCATAGATGTATTCTGAAATTTTAATTCACTAAATATGTGTACCGATTCCCAAACTTCGGTGTCAAATTGTGCGAAACACCATCATTGTTGGTTTCGTTCTCAGCACCATCATCATCTTCAACAGCAACAACAGTCTGCTTAGGCCCATTGCAGGACGAAGGACTCTCCCAAAGACCTGCAACCGCTATTGTCCTGCGCTGCTCCAGTACATTTTCCCCCGAACTTCCTCATTTCGTCCCTCCATCCTGGTATTGGCTTCCCTTTCTTCTAGACCCGTGCCTCGGTATTCACTCTGTGATCACTTTGTTTCATTACATGGCCAGCCCAAGGGCATTTCTTCTGCTATTTTTGAACTACGATATCCTCTACTCGAGTTTGTTCTCTGATCCAAGAAGCTCGTCCAGGCTCTGTTAATGTTACACATGCCATTATAGTTCCATGTCCCGATGAGCTCATCAAAGCTTGATTTTTTGTAGTTTATTAAGGCGTGAAGATTCATCTCCGCATGTCATCACCCCGGGCACTACGTTGATTGTACATTCTTCGTTTGGGTGCCAGAGGTAGCTTACTCTTAATTATTTGGGAGTATTTGTCGAGTTTACCCCAGCCCATACGTATTCTTCGCCGAATTTTTCTCTTGTGGTTGGGGTTAGCACTGACAACCTGTCCGAGGTGGTTATATTCTTCCATTTCTTCCACGATTTCGTAGATATTGTGTAAATGGCGTTGTTGGCATGTTTATTTATCATTACTTCAGATCTACTCGAGAAAATGATCGCCGCTATAGAGTTATTGAAATATATTTCCATTCGCATAGGATTATTATCCGCTTCTGGAAGCCGAGAGCGTAACCACTGTACCTACCAGCAGTGGGAAAAGAGGCATATGACATCTACGTGTATGTCCTAATATGTACGATGCCATAGCGTTATTTCCACGGCGACGGAGCGTTTGGAAATGGAGTTGCTGACTTTGAAATGCATACTTTCAAGCACTGGAGTTTAATGAAGACAGCAAGACTAGTGGCAATGGTTGTCGCCGCGGCGCAGGAAAGACTGAGAGCACCTCGATTTTGTCTGGATATGCCGGCGTGAACAGTTGCGGCTGCGGGGTGCAATTCACTTCAATCTACAAGGCGACAGGGTCGGTGTTTCAAAGTTTCATTTTCTTGCGTACTGACGGGCCAGAACGTTTTGGCGTTTTTTGCAAAGAGGGAGGGAAACAAACACAAGACCTTTATTGAGTAAGGTACTGATAAACTTCGGGAAAAGGCGGTTACCAGATCGTAGGGAGCTCAGCGGAGAGCCCCAGTTACAGAGGCTCCTATCTTTGCTCTCTGAATACGCTCACGCTGATTTTCTGGTGCCGAACGTGTCGGGGCTACTTCTCATGTCTGGATGGAAGAGGAACACAAAATGTTTGAGCTGTTATCCCCTCAAGAAATCTTTTGATATGACCACGTTGTGCGGAATCAGTTGGCGTCCTCAGTATTAACCTATTTTAGGTGATGATGGACGTTTCCTGCAGAACATCTTCACCCATCTTGATGTGTGAACATATGTGTTGGTTTTTATTCTGCGCCGAGTGTGCGATGCTTTGGCGCTGAGTACTCCGTGTGGCAAGGAAAGGATGCTGTTCCTATAGAAGAGGATAACTAAACCCTCAGTCGAATGATAGCACGTCTGTCTCTTGGTCCCCCCCCCCTCTCCCCCCCCGTTTAAATTTACCATCAGTTCCAAGAGAGCGTTGAGAAAAGTGCGGAAGCTGAAAGTGCGTCCACGGGTGCCTTCCAATTTTCTTGCAGATGGCCTCATTGACGTCTTCGCTGACAACGCGCTATGTTACTCCTCGTTACAATTACGGCAATGAAGCTGTCTACAAGGAAAGTGGAACGCACCCCAATCGGCCGTCCACCCTTCAAACCCCCAAATTATAAATAAAAACTAACCCATGCGATGAAAGGAGGATCAAGCTGAGAATGTTTACGTGACCGTCCTCTCGGATGACATAATGACCAATTTTTAGGATGATGTTCCATTTTGCCCGGTCACGCCATCTATAGTTTTCGTAAAGTGCTTGCAGCAGTGTGAGGTACACAAAATATTTGAGAAGTAATTTAAAATTTGCTAATTTAATGCCTTATGTCTGTTTTTATTTTGATTAGGAGACACTTTAGTGCTCTTATATATTTATTCTGGGCCTTCCTTGCTTTTTGATACCATCGCGTGGATCTTTTGCGCCCCTTTTCATTTACGTGGAAAAATGTTGCCGCCTGCATTACTTCCCGTGATGGGGATGGTTTGGGGTGATGCTGTAAGTTGAAGAAGCGGCTCGGGATAGTGCCTTCCCAGCATGCGACTACCGACGTCTAGAACAAGTTATTATGCGTAGGCGTGGCGCCTGCTCCTATCACGTATCTTTTATTTTGACTACACTGTAATTTTATTGTCCTTTTTTCTACAGTTCCCGCTCTGCCGTATTCAGGTTGATGCATGGTCTTGTATCTGGCTACACATGTAGTTGTTTCCGGTTGTCGGCGATGACGTACTTCCGCGGTTGTTTGATGAGCATGGCTGGCAGCGGACGGCTAGCAGGCACGGGAAAATAGAAAAATGGGCCTAATAACGCTATCGCGTTAAACATGTTCGTCCTGTCGTACCGCGCGAGAGGTGAACACCACTATTCACGTATAACAGGCGGCACGTAGACAGCATGTAGGACATGAGCACCCCGCCACCCAGAACTTTCATTTTCCTGACGCTGTGGCCTCTTTCACCTGCCTGCCTGTTCAAGTATGTAAAAGACAGAAATGAATTCTAAAAAAATGGATCCAAGCATGGCATCGCAGTAATAAAACCTGTCAGAGTAATTTGCCGCAAAATACGTCGGTACAAAAACGAACAAAGAGACGCAAATATAATGAAGAAACCAAGCAAGTATCACCTGTCCTTTTTCTTAAAAGCCAGAAAATGGAATAGAGTTTTCCTGGCATTTTTGTTGCTGATATGATCTTCTTGGACATTACAACAAATCTGCGGTAGTAAATAGCAATTTTCAGTTTTTTTCGAGCTGTCAGCCTTTCTGACTATTCCTTCTCTACATTCATCTACAAGACTGTGGTTGTTGCCGCTATCAACAGTGTCATACGATGGCAGCAGTAACTCCAGCAATAAGATACTTGCAATTACCACAGTTACTATGACTATACAAAAAACATCATGCCACTCCAGGCTCAGCAAGGGTAAATGAAAAGAAATCTACAGTCCAATTCTCAAGTGAGATCAAACCTGTCGAGCGTTCACTTCGCTCGAACGAACATGGCATCTTTACAGAGTTTCCCGCGTATAAACATTGTTTGACGTACCGATGCAGATAACAGGTTTACGAACAGCTGCCCATCCCCACCGATGGACTAGCTACAACTATGCTTGAAAGTCTAGAATTTATCATGATATTTGTTAACAGTGGAATAGTGTGCTAAAGATAGACTGATGTCAAATTTCTCTTTCCTGTACATTTATAACAACGTTTTTTTAATTCCATTTTTCCTTTAATTCATTCGTTTTGGCGTGCTTGCCTTATAGTTTGGTTATCTTGGCTTCCTTTATTCATCGCTGATGTTCACATGCTTCGCCATCAGCGCTTTATTCTTTATTAGCCGCGGCAGGTCCACGTATTTATGTAAAGGTACCTAGAAACTTCAAGCTCCCACTTTTGTGGATCCATTGCTCTCAACGTCTCTCAGAAGACACTTTACTCCGAACTTCTCAAACCTCTCAGTACGTCCAACCAGATTCCCCTGCACTGCTCGATATTTTGAGCATGCCCAATTGTATTCATATTGCATAGTTTTCTTCCATACGGGTCCGATACTTAGACACTTATGGATGTGTATAGCTTTGACGTTTGGGTAAAAAATGACGTGTTATAGGCACAATATAAATAAACACTTGCGAGCAAATTTATTACAAAATAATTACTCATTCCACTTTACCCCCAGGATGAACCTTACGTATTTGGAAATGAAGAGGTTATGTATGACGATTCAAGCCTGAATCTTTTCAGCCAATACGTAACCCAGAAGAAAGAAAGCTACGGCAATCCCGATGCGATTGTCTTGTTGACAGGGTAGGGGCTTTATTTCCCTTCGGCCATTAAGGTAAACGTTGTGCTTTCTTATTTGATTTTTGTATTACAGGCGAGACATGTGTACAAGCACCGGGAGGTCTCTAAACAAAATGGTTGCAGGTACCAAAATATTTTAAACTAGAGAACAATTTCAATCCCCGGTCTGGAATCCTCCTCCCGTTTCCAACAAAATAAGCGTTTGTTTTTTTCTTTGGCATTTGCATGATGCATATTTAAACACCTTTTTTTGGCGCGTCGGGCTTGACTTTAACAATGTTTCTTACCTACATCCATACATACTTTGTGAACATGCTTCAGTCCAGCAATAAACTAACGAAAATGTTTAGTGGGGGCTGAAGAGAGGTGGCGTTTATTATTTTAATGTGACAAAAAGAACAGTTTGTCTCGAACATTTTTATGTAGCATCAAAATTAAGGTTTTGTAGAAATAGTCTGCATAATGCTTCCCTCCTCAGAATGATCGAAAACTGGTGAGCTCTGCACAGACGCCGTAATTTCTTGATTTATTAAAACCAACTTCTTGTCGGTTATCAAAAATAATTAAAAGCATTTTACAGCTGCATGATGTGGTACGTCTGGCCCATTTGCTACCATGCCATTTCTTGAATTTCGTAATATTCTCCGCATGCCAGATGTAGCGTAAACTATCTCTAATGGAAGAAATTTTCTTTATGCTCTACCGCCCAAATTGCACTTCAGCCGCAAAAATCACACTTGGTTGTCTGTTCTCAAACTGCCGTCATGTAGTATGATTACCAGCATACTTCTCTGAATTATTGCGCTGCAGGAATTGCGTACCTAGGACAAGTATGCAAGGAGCACAACGTTGCCATTTCGGAGGACATCGGAGGCTCCTACAGCGGCGTACTTGAAACTGCTCATGAAATTAGCCACTTGTAAGTGAAAAAGACATTTTCTGGCTCATTGGCCCATGCTATTTGTGAGTGGTTCATAACGCGGTAACGTGCGGACTCCTGTATGTTGGCAGGAAATGGGTTATTTTTACTGCATACGGGGGTTTTCTTGCCTTACTCACGACGCGACCCCACAAAAAAAAATGGGATAAAGGCCATGTGAACCGTCTTCGCTACTTGCTTTATATACGTATATACGACAGACATTTTGCGGCATAGAAGGAATTTCACACTAAAATTGCCACTTTTGTATAAACCAATGTTTCGAAACTATATTGAAATCAATGAATGAGCTTCAACACTGTGTGCCAAGTAATACAAGTCACCTGCACACACGAACGTTTTAAAAAAGTATGATTATAGAACCTGGTAATGCACGGATTTCCTGTCGTGTTTTTACAAGAACAATGACATGGGTTCGTTTTGGTGCGACAGCACTATTGCTACCTCTGACAGTTTCAGGCGAAGTTACTCAAGCCCGTTTTAGGAACCCTTCATTGTAAAGCCTGCTTTGTGATGCCTCATAAATTAAACACTTTCTGTGGAAACTTCAAAACTCGCTTTTCCTAGGGTTTACCTGCCGCAGTGGAGGGAGCGACAACGGAATTCGAGGCCCCACATTAGACATAACGTAATGGGTCAACCTCCAGCAGCTGTCCAGCTTACTCAAGTAAACTTTGAGTACGTGGCCAAGGCCAACTTTCAGCATGGGCCAAGGAATGACCGGGCAGAAATTTGCTGGCCAGAGATACATAGGATATGCTTCGCCAAGCATGCGTGCGCTGCTTGAGAACCTGTACCCGCAGTTGGACGATGCTTGGTACGTCGTAAAGCAAACCTCTATGCTTAGCAACCACTGAGCCTGACCTTAGGACGTTAGGTGTATACCTAAAGTGACGCTATAACGTCAATTTAGGTTTTACGGTGCAGTGTTAGAAAAATTAGAGCGGGTTGCGCTAGTGATGTAAGCCTGGAGAAATAGCAGAGCGGCCGGCCCGTTTCCCGTCGTCGGAGACGCAACTGTTGCATCTTCTTCATCATCATCAGCAGCAGCCCACTACATCCACTGCAGGATGAAGGCCTCGTAACGACATCTATCTGGTCCTGTCCTGCGCCGCTCGAGTCCTATGTTCGCCTCCGAATTTCTTTATTCGTCCATCAATCCAGGAGCTGACCTTCCTTTTTCTATGCCCGTCCGTCGATGTCCATACTGTCACCACGGTAGTCCGAAGATTATCATTTCTTCTAAATACCTAGCTGGCCCAACTCCATTTCTTCTTGCTTATCTGAACTGTATCTTCCACTCTAGCTTGTTCTGTGATCCAGGAAATTGTTGCATCTTTCTAATGGTTATTGCGATCATTATTCGTTCCATTTCCCGTTGAGCCGACCGAAGTTTGCTTTGAAGTTGTTTAGTAAAGCGCCAAGTTTCCGCACCATATATTGTCACAGAGCATTTGTTCTTGAACTTGCCGCTGAAAGTTCTGCGTGATTGGCAGACCCGACCGTTTCGTCCGCAGGCTCTCACAAGTATCCCGAACTTGACCGCCCTAGCACGCACTTTAACCCGCGGCCAAGTACAAAGCTAATGCCCGTGCTTCGAACCTAAATGAAATGCTGTGCACCCGTAATGCGAAGATATCTCAATTGGAAACAGACGGGGTTCATAACACGAGGGATCCCGGTTCGATTATGAACAAGTTAAGCGTTTTTTTTTTTCATTAGGCTGCACATGTTACTGTTCCCCACCGCAGCTAACTCGCATCCCTCAGGAAATTCGAGTTGCCCAGGGGTACAGTTGCTTGTTTCACGTCGTAAACGTCCCTAGTATCAAACCCGGTTATCGACCTCGCTAACCACATTTTTTAGGGTTACTGGTGTTCTCTGTCTATGACGGACGTATGTGTGTTGACCTAAACGCCTCCGCTGTTAAAAAGGGAGGAAAGGAGCCTCGGACAAACCACCAGCGTTTGTCGTTCTGAAAGTCAGATACTATTCTGCCATCAGTGCCATATCCCTATGCAGCATGCGTTCGCATAGTCGCGAAGCATGCGAAGCCATGTCACCGGCACTGCCGCATTATAAGCGAAGTTGTTGCTGGGCTGCTGCCACAAAGTTCCCGCCACCCCAAAAGGGGGGCGCGATTGCCCAGGAAAAAAGTCCGAGTGAGCTTCCAACAGACACGGTGAGTCAGATGTGCTAAACGTGGCACAGCAGATTCCAGGGAAGAAACGTCAATCTGCTACGAGCACTTGAGGTGCTCGTACGAGCACTTGCTACGAGCACTTGAGGCCTCAGCCCACGAGCCTTGCCAAACACCAAACTGCTGGCATTGACCCGGACGCTGATGCAGCCACGCATATTTTGTGCATTACAGGCGTGTCCAAGAATCACTGTGGCCTAATTACCTAGGCCCATACGCTATTGTGCACGGCCACTCGTGTACTTTGGCACTAGATATCAACAGTTCCCAGAGCAATGGGATTACTTATTTCCTGAAAGCCACGTTCCTTCAGCCCTCGAAGTCACCTCCCTTCAATCTCCGCTTTGCCCTTCTGGCCCAACTGGCCATTTTGCTGGCCGCTCTCTCCCTTATTTTTTTGGGGTGGGGGAGCACAGCAGCAGATACAGCGGCAGCACAGAACCGATTGTCGCCCCTCGTGGGGCAGTCCAAGCGGCATGGAGGGACGACCCACGCTGAAAGGCTAGCGCAAGACGCACGGAACCTCGAAGTGTTCTGGCAGAGATTAGAATCTCTTTTCACGCGGACGCAAAACCGCGTTCTTCATGGCTCTCATTGCGCCCTACGACGGCTAACGTCCGGAGGTGGTGCCGTTCGAAAAAGCAATGACTTCACTCACTGAACGTGAATCTGCTGGTAGTAGCTCACGCAGTAAGGCCTCCAAACCTCAGATGTTAATCCTAGGCCCCCGCACACCTGGCAGTTGGGGCTGCTATTTTCGAAAATGAAACGCAACCATAGGGCAAGACATACCCGCATTTGAGGATTAACAAATGTGTTTAAGCACGGTGGCTGCTGATGCAAGCACGCATCAATAAACAAAAATAAAACACACAAATAGCGTCTTTACTCTGAAATATTGTTGCGGGGAAGTTATTCTATTCACAACGGTATTTACAAGGCAAGAACCTGAGCAGGGTGTCCAGGTGCCCGTACAAACTTAGCCGAGTCGGAGAGTCGTAAACTTTTTCTAGCTGCTCGACGCTCATCAGCTCATCGGCCCGGCACATGGCCAGCACAGATAGCGACTCCTACCAACTGGCTAAGTACAAAGCCAACAGCCACCCCAAAAGCCTGGTCACATAGTCCCCGGTTGGAGAAGCACCGACTAGGTCCTGACTAAGTTGTTGTGTCCCAGCTGGGAGAGTTGTAGGGCTGGGACGGAGCACGGGAGAGCTTAGTGGCATGACCAGGAACCCAGTCCAGCACATGAACGATGTCTTAGTCGTGGAAGACGATGTGGACAGTGCAACTGAATTGATCTAGAGACAGGACGGAAGGAACGGCCATACGTCACACCCCGCGTGCGTCTTTGGTGGAGAAGGAGGCATTCACTGTTGCTCCCGCGGTAGGATCATATTCGAGTAATTGCCATGATACATTGTGGAATGGTAGCAACTTTTATGCGAGAGATACCAAGGGGGGTATGTCGCTGTAATTTCGGGTAACGAAGCTTCGTAATGAAGTGAGGATAGGAGAGAGCCCATGCCAAGTAAGCAAACTGTGTTGTGGGCGAGGAAAACGAATGGCAAGCAACACGAGGGGGGCGTACCCCTAAGCCAGGCGGGTGGAGGCCGGAGAGCCGCTAGCTGGGATGGACGTTAATTTTTTGCAGTGGTGCCGAGTATATATTAAGTTCACAAGCCGTAATATCGTGTTCTCAGGCCTTGGCGACGTCGGTTCAGCCTGCGATAATGTGAGTTAGTTGGGTAATTTGAGCCTTCTGGGCCACTTTAAGACCTTCCCATTATCCTGTCGAAGCCAAGGACGCGCAGAGGCTTACGTGGAAGAGGAATGTCATCAATCAAGTTCTATGCGGGCGCGCTTTAGCGCAAACGCTCCTCCCGAGGTACTCAGCCGCAGTTGCTCGATAGATAGCTTTAAAGCTGGGCTGCCGGTAGCGTATACAGTCCAAACGAGAGTTAGGGACGGAATGGTACGAGGAGTGGTTGCTGAAGGCATCAAGGTGTGGAACAGCAAATTGGGCTGACTTCCGTAGGGGAGATAAAAGGGTTAAAAACGAGCTCTATCGTGTCGCGGGGAGTTGTAAGCGAAAGTCGCGTACGGCGAAGTCAAATCCCAAACTTTGGGATCAACATAGAATACATAGAGAGCATGTCCATCAGCGTGCGGTTAAAGCGTCCCATGAGATCCGTTGGCCTGGGGATGGCAAGATGTGGTAAGCTTGTGTGTCGTGGAACTGAAACGAAGCAAATAAGGCACCACTTTTGACAGAAAGTATTGGTCTCGGTAGGTGAGAAGTTAACTTGGAGCACCGTGGTGGAAAATTACATCGTAAAGGAAGTTGGCGACATCAGTCGCACATCTAGTAGGAAGGACTCTGGTAATAGCAAAATGCATGGCATAGCCCATTGCTACGGCAATACACTTGCTACCTGATGTTGACAAAAGGAAGTGACCAAGGAGGCCCATCCCTACACGATATAGCGGTTCGCCTGGCACGTCGAGGGACCCTAGGGGACCAGCAGATTCCGCTGTTAAATATTTTTGTCGTCGACAGGCAACGCAGGCACTGACGTTGCGTCAAACCAACATATATAGGCCAGGCCAGAAGAAGCTCCACCCGACGCGATCATAGGTGCGTGTCAGACCTAGTTGACCTGCAATAGGTGCTAACAGAATTTCTGCCACCTTAAATTTCAGTCAACCTAATGAACAAGCTGGGTTTCGTAAAGGCTATTCAAGAATAGACCACATTCACACGATCAATTAGGTGATAGAGAACAAAACAGATTATACTCAAACCGTGTATATAGCCTTCATTTATTATGAGAAAGCATTTCACTAGGTCGAAACCTCCGCAGTCATTCACGCATTGCTGAATCAGGGTGTAGACGAGCATTACGTGAGAATACTAAAGGATATCTACAATGGGTCCACAGCTACCATCGTCCTTCCATGGGGAGAGCAGTAAAATACCGATTAGGAAGGGCTTCAGGCAAGGAGACACAATTTCTACAATGTTATTCACAGCATGTTTACAAGAAGTATTCAGAACGTTGGATTGGGGACAGGTTGGGAGTAAAGGGTTAATGGAGAATACCTCAGTAACCTCAGGTTTGCTGATGACGTTGCTTTGCAGAGTAAGTCCGAAGGCGAATTGCAAAGCATGCTTACCGCACTGGACAAGCACAGTAGAACTGTGGGCCTGAAAATTAAATGCACAAAACTAAAGTACTCCACAATAACCTCGAGAGAGCACAGCTCTTTCGGATAGGTGGCGAGGCAGTGGAAGGGGTGAGCGCATATATCTACTTAGATGAAGTAATGACCACGGATCCCTACCATAAGGAAGAGATAATTAGAAGGATAAGAATGAGGTGTGGTGCATTTGGTAGGAATTCTGAGATAATGAACGGCAGCCTATCATTGCCCCTGAAGAAAAAGTGTATGACAGCTGCATATTAGCGGTACTCACCTACCGCGCAGAAACATGGAGGATCACAAACATGGTTCAACTGTAATTGAGGGCGAGCAAGCGAGAAATACAACGGAAGGTGATAGGTGTAACATTACGGGCAATAAGAGAGCGGAGTGGGTCAGGAAAAAACGCGTAGTTAGGGCATATTAGCAGAAATTAAGAAGAGGAAATGGGTGTGGGCAGAGCATGTAAGGCGGAAGCAAGATAACGGTTGGTTATCAAGGGTAACATATTGGATCCCTAGAGAAGGCAAGCGTTGCAGGAGGCGGCAGAAGGTTAGATGAGAAGATGAGATCAAGAAGTTTTCTGAGATATATTTGTCGCAGTTAGCACAGGACCGGGATAATTAGAGATCTATGGGAGATGCCTTTGCCCTGCAGTGGTCGTAGATGGACTGATGATGATGATGGGGCTAGTCATGGTGTTTCTGTGATGATGATGATGATTATGATGATATCGTGCAGTTGGCGGAGCACCGACCGTCGAAGGTGCCCCGGGACGATCAGAAGCAAAGCAGGGCTGTCACGGCAAAATTCGCAGCGCTAGAGCACCCCGTCTTGCAGTAGGTTCGCCTGTAGCGAAGGGTGGTGTCTGGAGGAGGAGAGATTGCCCATGATCACTCCTAATGAATGCCTAGTAAGAATCAAATGAGAAATAGCCAGGACACAGGCGTTAAAGTCATGGGCAACGGAAACAGGTTGTTCGTCGGGATAGCGGGACAAGCAGTCCGCGTCTTGATACATGCGACCAGATTTGTGGGAAACAGTAAAACTGTATTCTTGCAAGGTCAAAGCCCAGAGAGAGAGACAGAGAGAGAAGGCTCTTTATTGCAAACAGCAGAAAGTTTTGCCGGCGTTTGGAATCGCCTATATGCTTCTCTGCTAGGGGTCGGGGATGTAGGGAAAACAGGCCCTAGAAAGAGGTGGGCAGAAAAAAAAACAAAAAAACACTGGCGTGCTTTCCGGGCTATTTAGCAGATTGTGTCACAGAATTCACGACCTGCGGCCTAAGTGCCCGTAAGGTCCCTTTATGGAGAGCAACCAGCAACGAGAGCGAGAGAGAGTGAGAGAGAGAGAGAACAGACATTATTGTCACCCCTTTTAAGACGAAGGCACCATGCGGAAATGTCCGGTGTCTTTGTCCCATCAGATGGCGGTCAGGAACCCATGGTTCCTGGTGGCGTCCATGGCCAGTTGGTTGACAGCAGCTTGTATCTCAAGAAGAGAGCTGAGCAATGCGGCCTCCCACTGCTCACTGAGTACGGTAATCGGTGATAACTGTCAACGGCCTCCCGTTGAGGTAGGGACGGAATTTTCCTACAGCCCATACAAGAGCAAGGCATTCGCACTCTGTAATGGAGCAGTTCCGCTCTGATGACAAGAAAAGACGGCTGGCGTGGGTAATCACTTGGTCACAGTTTGCCTGTCGCTGCGCCAGAAAAGCTCTAATACCGTATCCACTCGCATATGTACGGACACGCCGATGAACTGAAGTGTCTCAAAATGGGAGAAGCAGTGAGAAGATCCGTCAGCGTATTGAAAATTTTCATTTTTTCTGGGCCCCAAGAGAAGGTGGCGTTGTTGCGAAGATCAGTGAGCAGCCGGGTGACAGTCACGAAATTTCTAATTAAACGGCGTTAGTATGAACACACGCCGACGAAGCTTGGAATGCCTTTGGGCAAGCGAGTTTGAGGGAACTTCTTGGCAGTCCAACTTCGTCAGGGTCGGGGCGGACTCCCGTTGTGTAAACTTAAAGCCATGTAGAAGGGAAGTTTATCATCCACTCGAACGTGGATGTCGCGTTACCTAAACCGAAGGGCAGTACTTTAAATACATAAAGACCTTCCGGCATTACGATAGCTGTTTTTCGCGGTCGAGCTCAACGACAATCTGCCAGTATTCAGTGCGGAGATGTATGGAAGAAAATTACTGAGCACCGCGGAGGCAATTCAATGCATCGTCAATGCGAGGAAGGGTGTACACGTCTTGTAGGGGCGAAGCTCCTTCTGCTCGGGCCCTGTCCCATCCCTTCGTTGCCGCCGTGTACATACCGCTGATGATGATTGTGGCAGGATGCCCCTAGCAATTGGCCAACCAAAGATTGGATGAAGAGGTCAAACCGTACAACGCGTTCGTTGCTACCCAACAAGTAGGAGAGGAAGAAGAAGAGGTTGTCGTTCGTCGTCTGCGAGCTCAAGACACGTACCGGGGGTACGCGACACAAGACGCTCTGCAGAAGGCGACGGCAACGGTGGCTAAAATGTCACACACCGAATTTGCCAACTTACCCATGGAGATTCTCATCGTCCCAAACAAGCCCTGCATGATCACCAAAAACATCGACGTCGTCAACGGGCTTCTCAACGAAGCGGTGGGAAGTCTCGAGCTTTGCGAGCGAGGAGGGGTGGTCTTGACGCGACGGCGCCCGGTTTCGATCAGGAGGTGTGTGGCGCTCCTCCCACTGCGCTACAACCGAAACGCGAGCATGGCTGCGAACATGCCTTATGTCCTTCACTCATTCAGATGGTGCGCGTCATCAAGAAGACCTATAACAACGTGTCGAGTGCCATTGACGCGGTGGCGCCCGGTTTCGATCCCATCATTATGGCAGCCACGGGAGGTACGTGGCGCTCTTCCCAGTGCGCTACAAACCGAGATGCGAGCATGGCTACGAACGCGCCTTAGGTCCATCACTCATTCAGATGGTGCGCTCCGTCAAAGACCTATGACAACGTGTCGAGTCTTTATATGATGTGTGGGCGAATGTTTCACGGTTTTACCGATAAGCATTTCAGCTTCACCCCTGTCATCATCATTCAATTCGTGGAGATTACGGGATTTTTGTAGTAACTTTGTTGAGCTGACAATACTCTACACAAAACCCCCTTGTACCATCCGTCTTCTTGACCAGTATAACGGGGATGCCCATGGACTAGTGGAAGGCCCAATAATGTCATTGCGGAGCATATTGTCCACTTACCCTTGAATAGCTTGCTGTTCCGCCATGCATACACAATGAGGCCATCTGCTTAGGGGATTGGCATCGTCTGTCTTGGTGGGATGCTGGACAGCAGTGGCCTCTCCCAGGGAGCGATCATCAAGGTAAAAAAATGTCTCGAAACGATGATATATTACGACGTTTCTTTGCATATACCATTGGCAGATCGGAGGCTATCAGTGGTTCGCGATCGAGCACCAGAAGTGGAGTCGGCTTGGCCTCTTAGTGACGGTCTAGTCTGGTGACATTGGCTAATGCATTCACCTCGCACTATGGTATTCATCACAGCGTAGCGAGCACCATTCCTCTTGCGTTAACTTGCGGTGTATAGCCGAAGTTGGTGAACGCCAGTCGGACGCGATCATCCAAAACCATCCCCACAGCGTGTGGCGTCATCACGTTGCTCGTGAAGAGTACGTCAATAAGAGGCGAAGCGAGGCAATCGTCGTCTGGGACAACGGGATACGGTTGCAAGGACACGAATGGAATGGCTAACGTCCGGTAAACTAGCGCCTTCTGAGGAACAGAAGTGCTGTTGATGTAGACCATCGTGGCGGCGATAACAAGGCTGCTCCAATCAAAGGACTCCGGCCGAAGCATCGACGAAGGCTGAATGGTGCGCGAGAAAATCGAGGCCGAGAATGGCGCCGTGAGAGGACTGGTGCAGCACTGTAAACAACACTGTGGTTTGTCGGCCAGAAATAGTCAGATGTGCTGCACACATCCCGGCGACAGTGGGTGTACGTCCACCCGCGACTCGTACAACACGTGATGTAGTGGGCATGAGTGCTTTTTGAAGGCTGCGGCGAAGTTCCGAGCTCATAATAGAGGTATGTGCATATGTGGTGCAGGCTGGGAACATCTTTCCCTCCCACAGTCACCTCACCTCACCCACGAACAACATTGAACAACAACCCGTAACGGCAACGTTGTCAACTTGAATGTCCAATACATTTGTCCGCGTACAAAGCGTCAACACAGGATTTTAGGTGGTCGTCGTACATGCAGCGTCACCTCCGGGAGCTGCATCATTTAGTTTTCAGCACGGGCGTTGTCATACATGGTCGGCGAGGGAGTGCGGCGGGGCTGTGGTGAACGGGACTGACGGCGCTGCGGGGTTGGCGATCGGCTATATCGGCGGAACCGAGGGTTGAAATCTGCGGCTTGCAGCGGAGGTAGAGGTGTAAAGCGAGAAGACACCTGATCAGGATGTGTGTAGCTGGAAAGGGTATGTCGAGATAGGAAAGGCGGACGCCTTTGGCAGTACCAGTGCAACATGCCCGATTTGGTGACAGTGGCAGCAAATTCGCTTGTGGTCGCGTGTACTCCCTTCCGTAAGGTAGCGGCTACGATAGGTTGACCACTGGTACTTATTTCGGCCAACATAGCCCGAGGAAAGTTTAAGCACGTGAACGCCTGGACGACTCTATGCGCAAAAAGGGTGGAAAGCGAGCTTGATGACTTCCACCCGCACGACAGCTTGGATCAGAGTGATGGACGGCAGGCTGGTTTCATGCTAAGTAAGCGTTTCGTGGTTTCATGTTGGGTAAACCTCGAGGCGGCATAGCCTTGAGGTCTCGTCTGATAAACCTGCTCAGACTTAACAAGTATTGTCAGCACAACGACGTAGGAGCAGTGTTCGGAAGCCGGCAAAATTTTTTGTAGTTAGTGACGTACTTTCCCCTGCTCAAACGGGCAACATTCCTTGATGACTGATTCCACAGTTGTGCAGTCCTTACACATGAGTAAATTAAAAGCGTCGCCCGCCATTCCCTAGAGAATATGCCCTACCCTGTCTGCTTCCGCCATTTGATCACCAGATTTCTGGCACAACGATAGCATGTCCAGATGTACACAACAAAACACACGGTAGGGGTCTGTACACGGGGAGTCATCTTTGCGGCAAGTTCGGGGCCTACGGGCTTCCCGAAGAGCCCGCGCAGCTTTGATTTGCAGGCGTTCCATTTCGTTAATGTCACGTCGTTCGTCTGAAACCAAGTTCTAGCCGCTCCCCTTAAACAGAAAGTCACATTCGCAAGCATGACTGGTGGCATCCCACCTCTTATAGGCGCTAACGAGCTCATACGTGTTCAGCTGGCATTCCACGTCAACATCATCTGTGCCGCAGAACGTATCGGGGTCACGCTGCTGGGACATAACGATGAACGCGGATGCAGTCGCGGTATCTCGCTCGGGCGCCACCGTTGGTCGAGGGACTTGTCATCCACTGCGGAGCTCCGTGCTGCGTGTGGCGTACCCCTAACCTCCCACCAAGACGATACAGGAAGTTATTCTACTCACAAAGCTATTTACAAGGCGAGAACGAGAGCAGAGTGTTGAGGAGGTGGTGGTGGTGCCAGAAGATGTGCCTCATACCTGACTCAGGGGGATCGGCCAAGAGACACGCATAAGCCTAGCCGAGTCCGAGCGTCGTCAACTTCTCCTAGCTGCTCAGCGTTCATCAGTTGATCTGTCTGGTACATGGCCAGCACAGATAGCGACACATGCTCATCAGGCTCAGTCCAAAGCCCAACAGCCTCCCAAACAGCCTCATCACAATGTGTATACAAACATTAAAGCCTATCGAAGGGTTCGGACGACGGTTTCCTACGATATGTGATTGTTGGCGCTCCCAAACAACCCGTCAAACGTTTTGTGACACGTAGTAATTTCTATCGCTTTACCTTAACATGTGAATATTTGGCAATACAACTGAACGGCAACTAAAATTTACGCTATTCTGAAAGCATTATTTTCTTCCTTTGCAGACTTGGCGCAACACATGATGGAAGTAGCGGACACTGGGAGATACAAGACCACCCCGACTCTTATGCTTGCCCCGAGAAACAAGGTTATCTAATGAGCTATCATGATGGAGGCGAAAAGAGATACCGACTTTCAAACTGTAGCCAAAAGCAAATCAAGCATGTCCTCGGGTATTTTACACTTTTTCGTACAAACAACATAATTTTATGTCTTCAGTACTAGGCAAATTGTAGCAGCCTAAAATGTTTCACTTTCGTTTCCTCAAACCGATAAAACTTTTGTGCTGGAACACCACAGTATTATAAGATTGTTTACTTGGAAAAGTCCCCTGGAATAACACAATGATGCTTATTTGTAACAGTGCTTTGTTTGAGAAGTGACCCCTGTGCCATATCTTTTTGAGTGTGCGGTGGAACCTTTCAAAGTGCCGCATATTATGTACGCGTCGGCACAGCCTCAGAATTTTCAAAACCGCACGGGAGTTTTCACCGACTCCCAAGCCCAGTTACATCATCGTCTCGTGCTTCAACAGAGAGCCCCTCACTTTATTTAAAGCCGGAAGTGCCGCCAATCACCGCCACTTTTCTATCAGCCTCTCACTTTCGACTGCATTAGGTATTGAGATGGTGGCGTCAAGTACCGAACAGTTACAGCTCGTAGGAGTACGTGTGGATGCTAGAGAATAACAGCTTTCGGAATAGCGTTTAAAAACTCGTTGTTGTGTCGCTGAGATGTTCTTGAACTAAATTGCCTCAGTTTATATTGGTGTGGCCAATGGTAGGCACCCTTAAAGGAGACATCAACACAGAATTCGAGATTGTATTATTGAAAAGATTGGCTGATATTGATAACAGAGGATAGGCGTAACGCTCCCCAGCTACTTTCGCGCACAGAAAATATGACGTATTTAGACCTACATGGTGCTATTTACTGAGGCCGACAATATCCAAAGCTAATAAACCGGGCATTATACGCTTGAAGAACGAGCTATCAGCGCTTACATTTAGTGTATATTCTTTGTAAGGCCGAAATTAACAGTGCAAATTACGAACAAACGGAAACACAGCCTTCGGGCACGTTGGGCATTTCTAACACGACGCTGGCCAACTGGCATAAGCGACACTGCCCCCTACGTTGCCCTCTTTGTCAATTCATTCCCACTATTTTATGAAACAATTACTATCACCCATGATACAAATACGACCGGTATAGTCCGCTCAGAAGCAAACAGGAAATGCGGTCTTTGAGAGGTATCGCTGCTCCATCTAGGCAGGCGGACTGTAACCAAGAAACAAGAAAACGTGCAGATAGCGGCAGCCTGATTCAAACGTACTAACTTTTGCTTTAGATAACGGCACTTATGCATGATGAGACATACAATGAAGCGAGAGTATTTAAACCTTTGGCCTCGGGTATTCCATTTCCCAACCAATAAAGCATAGTATCCTGCACGACGAGCGTACAGGTACTCCTAAATAGGCTACGTTGAATTTTGTACAGTGTACTTATTGTCGCGTACCGATGCGTGCTTTGATTATTTATAATTGCGTTAATAACAAACGTCCCTACCTACAACGCCACAGAACGTCTATTGCATGTGACAACATGGCGAAGGAGGAGGAAAAAACTTTTATTAAAAGCTATTAGCTTAGCCCCTTAAAACCTGTTAGCTTAGCTTAAGCTGCTCTTTCGGCGGTGTCAATGTCCTTGGTAGGTATAGAAGCAGAATCTAGCTCCAGTCCATAATTATTGTGTATGCTGACGAGGTTGGCTGATCCACTGGTGTCAGTGATGCGTCTGCGTACCTAACTTTCGGGCCATTTCCCGTATGCAGTTGGAAGAGCTTGAACTCTTGCCTTGCGTCGTGCATTGCTTGTTGATCGGATGCATGTTTCTTGGTACCGAGGCGACAGTGATGTTCTCTCTAACATGTAGAGGAATGAGTTGTTTAGCGTTTTTTTCTGTTCGGGGGACTTCGTAACCCAGTTTTCGTATGGTGTGTCCTCCCCGTCTTGGTGAATTTTAGGCTTTCCAATTGGCTAGTTTTGTTCGGGATTCAGCCAATTCCTCCCAAGTGTTGTGCAGGCCTAATTGAAATAATTTGCCTGTAGAAGCAGTGAGGGGTAAATCGAGAAAAAAGCTTCTAGACCTTTCGGATTCAATATATTAAGGTTTTTCTCTTTCGTTTTTTTTTCAGGGAAAGATATGGTGTTCCATACAAAATTCTACTCGTTATTAAAGCTTCCAGAATTTTAATGGTGTGCTGTTCTTTGAGGCCACGTCGGCGATTTGTGATACGGCGTATGTGATCTACAACTTGATCAATTGTGGTTTGCATATTATGGAGCGTTGCCATGCCCGCTTCATCGTGCTTTAGCGTAAGTCCTAGTAGGCGGACAGTTTTGACCTGTGGGACTTAAGCCTTGTAGATTCCGAGTTCAATATCAGGAATTGGCGCCGGGGGATCGACCTCTGATTTGTTTTAAGGAGCAGTTATTCGGATTTATCTGGTGAGCACTGCAGGCAACTTCGGCGAGGGTACTGTTCGGTGGTTTGAATTGCGTTCTTGCAAGGCGACTTGCTCCGTGCCGGCAGAGCCCAGGAGCGCCCATATTGTAATATCATCGGCGTCGATATCGTGACTGATGGCTGGGATATTATTCAATTGTGCTGGAAGGTCTTTCATTGGCAAATTGAAAAGAAGTGGTGATATGACAAAGGCATGGGGTGTTCCTTTCTGTGGTGTCGGGAGTTCGTCTGTTCTCAGGTTCAGGGACGCCAACTGCCCTGTTCGGTTTGTAAACAAATTTTGCACGAAGTTGCATGTTCGCTCGCCGCAGGGGGTTCACTGTAGTCCTTCTAATATAGCATGGTGTGTGGCGTTGTGGAAGGCCCCTTGGACGTCAAGGGCAAAAATGACGCCTTTGTGCTGACTGCTTAGATTGTCCAGGATGTGTTTTTTTTAATTTGCAGGAGTATATGTTGAGTAGAGAGCGGTTAGCGAAAGCCATACATTCTGTGAGGCCAGTGATTATTGCTTTCGAGGTAAGGGGAAAGCCTATTGGTCACAAAACGTTCATATATAACTTGCCTACGTATTATGCAACAAAAATAGGACGTATGTTTCCGAAATTTGTGGGTTTTCTATGTTTGGGAGTTAAGCTTATGTCGGCATGTTTCCTGAAACCGGGTACTTGACCCTTTTAGATGCGACTGCATCTCATTCACTCGCCTTGTCCCTCCATACGGCGCTGTTGTTGTCCGTCCACACCCCTCCCCCATTCTCCTCGCCGCGCGAGCTGCGCTCTCAGCCGCTCACCCCCCCCCCCTCTCGGATAGCGAACACTCTCTCGCCAGGGGCATTGGATTGGATTCGATTGGATTGGCTTGGCTTGGCTTGGCTTGGCTTGGCTTGGATAGGATTGGATGGATTTGGATTGGATTGGATTAAAGTGGATTGTGTTGGATTGTGTTGCGTCATAGCCGCGCCACGTTGCTCCATAGCCGCAGCAGGGGGTTCACGGCACGTTTCACGCGATGGGAGAATCAACCTAACGGAAACAACAACGGAACCCCCTATGCGTCGCATCTACACAGGGGTTCCCGCGAGGGGAGGTGGGAGAAATTTTCCCATTGCTCGTTGATGTATTGCTGTAACCAATCAATGGCATCAGAATCCAGGTTCCTAAGTGTCTTGTTGATTTTGTCGTGACCTGGCGTTGTTTTTTTTTTTGTCAGGTTCTGAATAGCTGCGGTTAATTTCGTATCCGTAAAGGGGCTGTCGCACTCTGGAGTGGGCTTACCAGCGTAAGCGGGGAGCAGACGCGGGGTGGCGGGGATGAGACCTATGTAACGGTCAGCCAGGTCTCTGAGTAATTGTTGGTCGTACGCTTGGTATTGGTGAGTGAGACGGCGTATATGGTGTGTTCTGGCAGCCTTCGTTTCTGTATTGCCGATAAGCTTTTTGAGAATGTCCCAAGTTTGTCGGTTGCTCAGCGTTCATTGTAGTTCGTTGCAAAATTGGTTCCAATTCTGTCTACTGAGATGATGCGCATATTCGGTGGCCTCGACAGTAAATTAAGCTATGGGAGCTTTAGGGCACAGTTGCTTTTTTCTTTTTTTCCACCTCTGGACCACGCTTCTGCGAGCCTCCCATATGTGTAGGAGGTGCAGATCAGTGTCAGGGTTATCGGCGGTAAGCTGAATTGTTTTGGTTTGCTTGTAAACCAATTGGACAAATCCATCCGATAATTTCTCGGTTGAATCGAAGTTGGACGGTTGGGTTTCCTCACGGAATGCATTCCAGTCAAGAATCTTTCCTTTTCCAAGTTGTTCCGGGGTTTTGTAAAGGGCAACAACAGATTGTATTATTTACTGATCGCAGCCTAACGTCTCATATAGTCTTAGCCCCTCCAGGTTTCTGATGTTATAAGAGAAGGTGAGACCAGGGATTGTGTCCCTGGATACACTATTTCCTATTCTGGGTGGGGTGGTTAGGTCATTCCAGAGAATTAGCTGATATTGCTGCGCTATGTTGTGCATGTCTGGTTCCTTTTTGGTGGTTACGCGATAGCCCCAGCATACATTAGGAGCATTGAAGTAACCTAAGAGAAGGAGTTTTTGCCCTCGAGCTTGTTGTCTGGCTTGTATCACATTACTCAACGGGGTGAGAAACACCTGTGGGGGACGGGTACAAAACCTGTGACGACCTTTGGAGTTCTTAAGCGCTCGATCTTATTGTGCGTGTGACGACAAATACAGAAATTGTGGTCTATACACTATTTTTATCACAATAAAAAAGCGACGATTTTTTCCTTCGAAAATAGGCTACAGGGTTCCCACTGTTTGGAAGTGGTGTCGAAGAAGGCCTATGCCATACATAACATCTACCCGGGACAGCTTCTGTCTACAAAGCAGTACTGCCAATATTTGTATCCAAGATTTAGAAATATGTATGCGAACACCGTAAGTACTATAATTCTTCCGGCAAAAGAAAACTTTAAAACAAGGCAGATCTTCACCTAGTTTAGCACGATTTGACATGAACTCTTCGTTATGTTCACATTTTGTACGCTCATTTTTAACTTCTAAGGTACCAACTGTACGTTGCGTGGGTTCAATTAGCAAGTAGGCCCAGAGAGAGTAGAACTTTAAAACGTACGATTGTCATAAAAGCAACAAAAACTTGCTCACGGGCTACCTAATCAGTTTCCTTAAACTTCATATATATTGGAGAGTAATGCCTCAGTGTATTTGCAGATTTGCATGTATAAAAATGCAAGAAAGCTTTATAGGAATAAGTTAATTAGCAGCTGAAATCAGCGTTGGTTTTCTACATTATATAATTTTAAAGGTGCACATTATTCAGTTTTTAACAATGAGTGTGATCAGTATGGCAGCGAATTCAGCGAGTTTGGTTACATGCATGGTGGTGAACAGCGAAAAACAACCCAGGGGGACAAGGCGAAACAAAATAAACAGGGCATGGGGATTAATTACAACCTGTTTTACTGAAAGCACCATAGTTTATCTATACAGCGCGTGTTCCCATCAGCCGATGACATACTAACAGTAAGCAACCACACAGTCGGCTTAAAAAAGCATTAATTTCAACACTCGACACAAACCACCCGCTAAAAAAACGGCAGTCATAAACCCTTCATTCTCCTTCATTCGCGTATAGGGGTAGCGATGCCTCGCTAAAATTTCTCCCAAGAATGCTGACCACAACCCCTCCAACAACTTTTTTGTTGTCTGGTGGTAGTGTTCATACCAGGCGATTGCTTCGCAGAGAAACTGAAAACACCAGCACGTGCGACGATGCCCAGCCAGGTCTGACTCTTCTGTTGGTTTCACTGGCTTGTCGTTAACGTGGTTCCGTTGTGGGGAGTGTTAGTAGGATGACTGGCTGATGTAAACACACGGGGCCAAGAACCCACAATCACAGCGTATAAAAAGTGTGGGCTGTTTTCTGTAAAATCTCGTAGGTCTGAGCTTGTCCTGCTTTTTACTACGAAGCAGTATACGTTTAGTTAGACAAGGAACTTTTAGTGTGCGAATCAGCCGAAAACTCCCAAGCTACCACTGGTGGCACAAGCATACAGCCCAGGCTGCTGCCGGCTACTAGCTACACCCCGGCTACACAAATAAGAGGCTGGTACCGCCAGGGATTGAACCTGGGCCCGCAAAGAGAAGAGGAGAGTGAGCCCGTCGTCTTACCCAACTAAGCTACGCCAAGGTGTGTAGAAAGAGGAGGAAGACGGTGTATATGGTTTGCGGAGGGAAACGGCACTCTTTGGTGGCGACGCCTTGAACACGAGGTGGGGGGGGGGGAGCAATGAGAGAGTTTGCGCCAAATACGCACGTGCGTCCCCTCGTCCTCACCCTTCAAAGGACGGTAACAGTGGCCGCCACAAAGGTCACGTCCCAAACTGCGCAGGAAAGCAAAAAAAAACAGTACATCCCCCTCGCGAGGTTGCAGACAGGGGGCACGCGGACACCACGAAGGCGGTAAATTTGAATTGCACCCTACAAACCTCCGTTCAATTTATCAAGAGAGTAGTGAGACAGGGAGGTTAAGAGCGTAATGGGTCGTAGCAGTGAGTGGATGCCACGTGTGTGAATTCAAGTGACGCCGCATGGGTAACCGTTGTGGGTGTCGTTTACAGCTTCGCAGTCCAACCGCCTTCAAAGCGTGGATTGGAGCCGATTTTTTTTCGCTTTGCCTTCTCTAGTGCCTGTTGTTTTGCGTTGTTCCCAAATGCTAGTGGGAAATGTGGGAAGATGGCAGAAAGTAAAAGCTCTACTCCGACCGGCGAATGCGCCAGAGGTTGCAAAACAAAAGTGGCACTCTTTGGCTTCAGATCATAGGGTGGTAGGCTGTCAAGACAAGTTGTCATTTCGTTCTTAACAACAAGTTTTAGGAGATCCTTGTACGCATCTCACCTGCAGATAAACATGTTTTTTTTTGTGACGACGTTCACAAATACTGCCCCCGAGGTGGCAATGGTATGACATCACTTAGATGTTGACCACGTGAATGCATAGGTTTTGTACACAATTCAGTAGTGAGTGGCAGCGTGTTCATTCCAGTTTCAGCACAGGTCCGCAAATTGCGCTTCTCTGGAAGCAACACATGCCACATTTTGTATAAAATAATTGTGTGGACATTTTTAAAATATTTTTGCCTATGGGATAAACTAAATTATTATACGAAAAATCATTATAATCACATATTTTTGTTGCATATTGAAGTAGGCACTTTATAAAATCAGCATAACCAGATCCCAAAACGACACTAGGGAAAATGGAAGCATATTTTCTACTAACTAAAAATGTAGCCTTTCAAGAGAGTTGAAAAGCCACGAGGATTGCAGAAGGACGACGCACATAGGGAAGGCATGCTCTCGTCCGGTTGTCTTCCCTATGTGTGTCGTCTTTCTGCGCAATCCTCAGGGCTTTTGAAGTATCAGACCAACTAGCCCATCAACAAATCTTGCTGAACTTTCAAGAGAGATTGCACATAATACAGAATTTTCGTTAACACATTTGAGTACACGACTATGGTAGGTCTGTGCTTGTCGAAACACCCAGTGCTGTTTTCAGGCAGTTTCAGTAACCTTGACTTGCAAAGCCAATATTTTTATATCAAAAGGTTACATAGAAAATGAAAAGGAAAGGACAATGAAAACAAAGCTCGGATTTACATCGATCAGGCACACTACGAAAGAATGGCGGGAAAGGTTTGAAAATAAATACCACCAGGACGCTTTGCGAAATGTGCGCACAGAACGGTGTCAACAAATTTTGGATCACTGTATTCTCTGGTTTTTACTTTAGTAGCTAAAACGCCGTAGGGGGCCTAGAAGTGATCAGTCTGCAGAGAAACAGTGAAGTGTACGCACACCCGCGTTACGTGTGGTCCTCCTCCTGGGGCTGGAT
Organism: Haemaphysalis longicornis; assembly: GCA_013339765.2. Taxonomy (NCBI): domain Eukaryota; kingdom Metazoa; phylum Arthropoda; class Arachnida; order Ixodida; family Ixodidae; genus Haemaphysalis; species Haemaphysalis longicornis. The sequence goes on from CM023455.1 coordinate 113,429,911, forward strand.
TTCTAGATTGTTTCCAGTGATGTAATGGTTCATTAAACTCAGAAACGTGAAACATTTAGGTTAAACATCCCAAATATTACTCAGATCTCATACTTATGATTAGGCGTGGGTGGTTAGTGTTCCCAATTTTAATGTCCAGACAATAAATCAAGGTAGATTTTTTCACAAGCTTTCATAATAGGTTTTCGATTTTTTAACAATTCGTGTATGTGCAGGTTCAACTTTTATAGTCGTATCCTAAAATGCGTTCGCGAACGACTCGTTGAAACATCCCTTACATGGGCCGGACATGCTATGATGAAATGTTTTCTTGCAAGGTGTGAGCTGAGAGTGTGTGTCACCCGCAGAGAGACCTGAGTCACTGAGCAGGCGTTGTGCAGCCTATTGTGAAAAAGTACAACTGCCATTTCTATTACCAATTACAACAAACAAATACTTATTTTTCAGAGTGACATTTTGAGCAGCCATTGCAAGCTGAAGTGCTGCAAGCTTGTTCGGCACGGTAGATCCTTTGCACCAGCGTGCAGTGTCAAAATAATGCTTGATGGAATGTCCTGCGGAGGGTGGAAGGTACGCTGTACTAACAATTTATTCATTTTTCTGTTATTATTTGTGTGTGCATTTGAGTTTGTATATGCATCGGCCTATTTTTCCATCTTTTTCTGCCTATTCTTCGGTATGGCTATCTATCTGTATACCTTCATCTGTCTGTCTGTATGTCTGTCTGTCTGCCTGTCTGCCCGTCCGTCTGTCTATCTGTCTATCTATCTATCTATCTATCTATCTATCTATCTATCTATCTATCTATCTATCTATCTATCTATCTATCTATCTATCTATCTATCTATCTATCTATCTATCTATCTATCTATCTATCTTGTCTGTCTGTCTCTCGGTCTATCTGCCTGTGTGCCTGTCTGTCCGTCCGTCCACCTACGAACCTACTTCCACGCACTCAAGTTACTGGCCTGCCTGCCTGCTTGTCTATCTACCTGCCAACTACCTGCCTGCCTGCCTGCCTGCCTGCCTGACTACCTGCCTGTCTGTCAGTCTGTCTGTCTGTCTGTCTGCCTGCCTGCCCCACCCACCTCCCTACCTACCCACTTACCTACCCCTACCTATCTACCTACCTACCTACCTACCTACCTGCCTGCCTACCTACCTACCTACCTACCTGCCTACCTACCTACTTGCCTGCCTACCTACCCACCTACCCACCCACCAATCTAGCTACCTCACCAATCAACCTACTCACCTGCCTCCTACGTACCTTCTTATATTTGTATATAGTTTCTATTCACCTATTTTAACGCTTCGTTTATTACGTCACAGGGTATCCTATTGCCAGGCAGTGCGGTGAACCGGATGGGTATTTAGCTAACTCAGAACAACGCGGTATTATGTAACCGTGGAAATATGACACAAATACTACAATATAAGTGCAAGACGCGAATATCAACGTAATGAAGGCAAACGTAATTATTTTTACTCCCGCCTTAGCGAACATGCTCATCCAGCATTTTTATCGGGTGCTCCAAGGATTACTGAAAAGCAGTGACCAAGTATAATACAGTCAAACCCGAATATACCGAACAAGGATAGACGAAATTATGCCTCTATCACGAACTCTCAAAAACTCTTCTGCCATTATGCCTGTAAAATGTATTCTCATAAGGAACTAAACAATAAAGATATCGAACTCTGATCACGCGCGATCGGTCATCAAAACGCCCGCAACGGCTTCCGTGAAACGCACCAGCAGCAGTCTGCGCCTTTGGCCAGCCAACTTTTGCAGCACGCCTATTTTGCAGCTGATTGCCACGTGATCAAGTGCCTGCGAGCAGTTTCGGGCATACTGGCTGTGATGCTTTCACGACTGTTAGCAATCTTCGCCCGACGTTGCGCGAAGCCCTTTCTACTAGCAGCTTGCTGCGGCAATACTGCACCTAAATACAGTGAAGTGGACTGGAGTTCGTCCAAATGGTGTCGCGTGTCGAGAATGCAATTTTCATTGATGGTGCTCACTGTTAAAGGCCGTGTTCAGTGTTCAGGAAGCCTTAACGCTAGTGTTCAGACAAATATCAGCTAAATACTGACGAATATACGTACATTTCTCTGCACAAAATTTCTTTTGAGTAGATTACTATTCATGATGAAGGGCATCGTTTTCTTCATTCTTTCTTTCAATTTTCTTTCAAAAACACACGCAGACAAAAAAAAGTACACAGGACACTCGCTAGCGAGTGTCCTGTGTACTTCTTCGTTTGCGTCTCTCTTTCGCTAGTAAGATGCAGTCTAATCGCAAATGCGTGACGACTTCTGGCCCTGTTCCGTCTGTTGCGCTGCCGCTTTCTTTCGAAGCTATGCACCTACCACACGAAGTTTTAACTAATAATTGAACACACTCGACCTCTTTTCTTCCGTCAGTACTGAAGAATCAGCCAATAATGATGCCCAACAATTGCCACAGGCTGGAATGAGTGTTACGTTTTAAATTTAACGCTACAGTAAATGGCATATTTTGTCAGCAAAGGCCCTCGAAGACGAAACACTTACCCACCGTTATTTTTCATCATTTCAGAAATGCTTTAGGGGAAGGTGCCTACATGAAAATATGCTGCCAACTAAACCAAGACGGCCATCGTACTCTAGGGTCTAACTGCCACAGTAAAAGTGCGGAACAAGAAAATAGGTATTCAACCTCGACGACGTCATGCAAATAAAACCAGCTGTTGCAGAAATGTTTGTGTCTGTGTCAGATTCTTCGCTTCCCTTTGTACACACGTATGTCAGATTCTTGCCTTCCGCTTGTACACACGTCCTGTAGTGTTTCACAGACCACCAAAAGAAAGTGTTGCGAACGCCTGTTCCCATACACCTTGGAGGAAACCTGACAACTGTCCCAACCATTGGCTGGTTCTTCTGTTTCTGATTCAAATTAAACCAACAGCTGGGATTTATCTACCTTGAAGACCTCCAAATTTTGAACTGCCGCAGCATTTTCCCTCCCAGCACCTGTCTTGTCAGCGGAAGGGTCTACATCATTCTCACGACTTCATTTGCCTGTAACGGGGGTTTCATCCCTTCGCGGCTACAAGGGGGTAAAGAAAAGCAAAAGCTGTATTGGTTATGGCAGTTCTGCACGTACAGTCACTCTCTAAAAGAGGAGTAGTGAGGACAGGCATACGCAGTGAAAGAGTGCGTACAAAGAAGTTACAGTGTATTTTTATGTTCGATTAGTTCCAAAATGAGCTTTCTATAGCGCCTTTAAAAGTAGGTCGTTGCACAAGGAAAACTTCTAGTTCAAATGACAGTAGGTTGTGTCATTTCAGCCACCACCTTTAAGGACGCAATTATTATCCTTCCGTCAATTGAATAGTTGCCCTCATTATTTTAAAGAAAATTCCATTTTTGGCCCCCCATCAAAAGACCACCATTTCGCACATGTTGCCTTGAGATGTAGAATATTACGCACAGAATAATTCTCACGCGCACAGCGGTGCTCGAGCGAAGATCACTGACATCCATTAAATTTATCTCATTAATCGTCTGTCGTTGTTCGTGTCACTTGTACAGTCCGCTATGTAACATGTATGGCGGAGCGTGCAGGGTCACCATCATCCTACCCGCAGCTTCCCACCGTCTCTGCTTAAACACCACGTCGAGAGTACGCAGGCCTTATCGCGCAGCTCCAGCCCTGCAGCGACCTGCCCTCAACGTTGTCTCCAGCCTCTTGCCTCCAGCCCGCGGTGAGCCACGCAAGACGAGCCGTGAAAAGTTAACAAGACCACACCAGAAGAAGACGGACTGGCCCCGCTGTCTCCTCCGACGTTGTTCCGAGTACTCAATGCGCTTCGTCGTTTCGTTGAGGACATCGCTGTTGCATGACGAGGCCTCACCCCTGCAATCACTGTCGTTCGTTGTGTCACGCGCGTTACAGTCCACGCTCCTCGTATCGCTAACCTTCATCACTACTCATCACTTCACCACCGCCTTACTCCGGACGGTATCCCTCGACCGAGGAATATGTCCCGAGAATATGTGGACTAGTGGGCACAGCACCATGCTTCACCCGTTTGCAAATAAATGACGCACCCGTTGAACACAGCAGTGCTCATGCCAAGATGGCAGCCAAGGAAAAAAATTCAACCCGTCATTGTTTGCTATGGTCAGTGCCTTTGTTCACCCACCACGTAAAAATATTTTTCCTGGTGCATCTGCGCCGATAACCTCACACCGATAGGACTTGCCGCTTTGCAGCATATATTTATGTCACATCGAAGACAATGTGTCCAGGCTAGAACATTTACTTTCGCGATCAATACGAATTTCATCGCTTGACTGACAACAAAACAAGCAGCAACGCCATGCTACTAGTTGCATCCATAGCTGTACGACGCACGAGACTACGAGAGGACAAAGAAGCGCAATCCTTTATCTCCAATGTTATGAAAATGGCCGCTATGCAACTGTGAAAAGCCCACTGATCGATGTTCGCGCGTTCTCATTCAAGTTGGCCGTGGCTGAAAAATGAAAGTGTTTTTTTCAAGGCTGTAGCACTTGGTAGCACTCGAACGTGAAACCGCCGCTAGGCTATGCACGCTAGAAGACGACCAACCTTGAAGGTTCGCACCTGCAACGCCACATTCTAGCTTTTATATCCGTTGCCTAGCAAAGCGTTGCCTTGCTCGTTGTTGACAACTCTGTGGCTCTGCTCTATATCCCTATGACTCCAAATTAAAAATCATCGCCCTCCAGACACTAGCATTCAGCTATCGGTGACAGTATTGCATTATTACTCAGAACCATTCAATAAAGTTGTCTTTTTGATGATAAGAATGATCAGTGGTGTTGTCTAGCGGCGCTTGTTAGGTGCTGCAAAAATTTTCACGGCTTGACGCACCAACATGCGCATTTTACGGTAAAGGTGTATAACTCCACTCCCAAACGATTTCAGCGCCGTGGCAGGAATGATTTGCATGGGTAAAAAACGCTGAAGCTCCACGGCCTAAGACGCCGAGGGCATGCGTGGGGCTAATCGGGCATACAGCATAGCGCTCAGAATTTGTTTGAGGAAGACACAAAACAAGCATCGAAACCGCATTATGGGTTATAGGGCGACTGTGAAGCCATGTGACCCCCACCATGTGTGCCTGATAAACATTTTATTTGCAGATTATCTTTGAAGGCTAGGCAGGGACTAGCAGTTCTTGCCCAAGACGCTGTGCGCACCGTGTCAGGCTAGGCGAGATCCAGCATTTTCCTCATCTATGGCAGACTTCTGCTGCTGAAATACTCTTACACATCTTTGATTCGCATTCAGAACGACGTCAGTCGCGCGCATAAACAACAAAATCACCCATGAACCGTCGCAGTGTAAACAAACGTCACGTAATTCGAACTGACCAATGATTATGGCGGCGGCACGGAACAGTAGAAGAAAAGAGTATTGATACTCTGTACCCTTATCGGGTGACACTAGCCGAGCGCAAGCGACAAGCCCGCGGAGACGACGAGAAACATCTCGTACCCTCTTCCACCACCATTTGTAATATTTACAGCAGGTTTGCAGGACATCCACTGTCGCTGGGCGAGATGGCGACCATTTTTGTATGACACGGACCTTCGAATCGATTGCTTCATGGCCTATTTATTGAAGCATTGTAACTGCATGAAGTAGTGCACAAGCGAGTACGCGCTACTCTTTGCATATGTTGTACTGTGGATGTTTAGGAGCAGCCGCATATTCAATTTCCGATCACGCGCAGTCTTGGTTGACAGGCTTCTCACATCCTTTACGGGAATCTTGAAAGGCGTGTGATCAGAGCACACGTGTAAATATTCTGTTGAATCTTCGGCCCGAATGCACCAGCTTGCACTTTTGCAATGTCCCGCCCCTCATTGTTAAGAAACCTCCGTATATATTCTAGCTTTTTATAATCGAGGAAAAGATCATCATGCGACAGATAACACCGTTTAGACTAAATGTAGTTCGCAAACGATGAACTTACAGGTACGTTAAGTCAGGGGCAATTTGTGTTACAGCCAAAGTGTCAAGCTTCACTTAAGGTAGCAACAAAATAGTGACGGAATATATTCGCCACATTCTCGATGCTTGCTCTAAATGTGCTGTGTAAATTGCAACGAACAGACATTTCAACCAGAGAAACTAACTTTACATATTAAGGGATCTAACATTATACAAAAGAAACACCTTATGTTGTCGGAAAAAATGCCTCACTTAGGAAATCTCCAATAGAACGGAATCAAAAACGGCAATAAAACGTTTTTTCCTCATTCATACTCATGCTATATTAGGGAAAACCCCTCTCTATTATTCCTTGTATCAGTCAAACATGAGAAAAACGTTTATTAAAAGCTATGACAACCTCAGACGCACGTATCGTACTCTGCGATATCAGTAGCGTTTTATGTTTTGATTATAGGGTTTAACGCGCCAACGCAGCGCAGGCGATGAGGCGCGCCGTAGTGGAGGGCTGCGAATTAATTTTGACCACCCGGGGATTTTTAAATGCGAAGCATTTCTTAGTCGGGGGTTTTTGCTTTTCGGCGGCCGGCTCGTGCAAAGCTGTGGCGCAGCGCAACGCCTTAGCCACTGAGCCACTGTGGCTGGGTAGTACTCAGCCGTGGCACAAGGGAGAGAGGAGTAGCGGTGGTTGGGCATAGCTTCGCATCGCGGAGCTCGGGGCGGATAGCGGAGCTCGACTTGATCGTGGAGTTGCCGAGGGAGAGGAGCGCAGGCTCGGGAACCGTATGAGGGCGCTTGAAACGCAACAAGCGGGAGGAGGAGGAGGAGCGCGCTGCCGCATCGGGGCAGCTCGCATCGGGCGTCGGCGTGTTGTGCGATGCGGGCGTGTTTCCCGAACTGCCGTGTGCCCACTACCATTCACATATTTGTTAGGGGAGCGGGCCAATCCAAACGAGCTGATTGAGCCAACTAAATGCAAAACACCGTGTTTATGACTGTTTCGCGGTACCTTAGCCACTGCTACAGAGAAAAGGGTGGCGTACTTTAAAAAAAACACTGCTGCTCGAATCGTGTCATGTATCGGTGTTTTAGTCTACCACTTCTTAAAGGTCACCCATGCACGCTCTGGTTGCCTCTGCCCTTCTCTGGCAATAAACACTGTTGAGGAATGTGTTCGCGCATTTTCTGTCCCTCTGTGAATGCGCCCTTTTTGGAGGCTGGGTATAGCGATTTTCAATTGGGTCTACTAACAGGCCCATCCCTTTGTTCTTTGAGCTCTTTATTTTCCAGTGCTGAGATCAAGAGAACGTTTTCTAAGTTTTAAGAGGTTAAATGTGGGAAGCGTGCGGCTGCAAGACCATTTTGCTTTGTAAAACACGTTCGGATTTCTTAAAAAAAACTCAAGCATGTTTCGCAATAAAAAGAAAATCCTTACACTCTGTCAAAAAAGGGGAACATTCAGGCGCTAGACATGTGCAGTCGCAATCGAGGTGAAGGTGATCTCGCGAGCAGCAAGAAGATTCGACCATCTTCACAATACAGATGCGAAGACTTAGGAAACAGCGTAAGTGGTTTCCACTAGTTAAACTTTGCTTTTCTTAGGTATTCCCATTATATCGGGGATCTTACGCTGGTTCCGCCAAGAGCCCGCCGTCTCGCTCAACTAGGAGAACACCTTCACGTCAAAGCTTACGCCATCGCTAGGTGTAGTCAATCCCCTACGACCGCATCTCCACCCGAACATCTGTCCACTTCAACTAAGCCATGGTTCAAAACAACGCCCGCGCTTCAAACCCAAAGGGAATCCTGAGCACCCCGAATGCGATGAAGGCGCATTCAGATAGACGCCGGTTCTGCAATGCGAGGGACCTTGTTCGATGCCGACCGCGAGAACCATTCTTTTCTTGAAGTGCGCCCTCCCAAAACTTGCTCGTGGGCTCCGTTGCGCCATTGTCAATTTCCCTCACACTTCTTCCCTAGCCTTTTCTCCCTCCCCCACTTTGCTGCGCGGCGGTTTGAGCAACTCCAGGCACGGATGAAACTTAACCTTAAACAGCTTCGCTGTGAAAATCAAGACTAAGGGCCTTGCTACGTCATCAGTTTGTTTGGATAAGGTAACCACCAGGGTAGCTTACTTCTCTCTATTAGCTGTTCCCTGAGCAGTTTCCCCCCTCCTTCAAGAAAATCGCAGCTTGCCCTTTTTGTGTTTACGCGTCAACAAATAGGTAGAGGTGACGCCGAACAGGTCGCATTCCTCTGTTACTGATAGGAGGCAACGATGCGCACACATGATTGCCAAGAAAATCCGCAAATAAAGAGAAAAGGCACGTGTTAGTCATGCGGGGTAGTGGTTGTAGCCATGAAAGAGCTACAAGGGGAAGAAGGTAGCACAATCCTTATATTCGCCGTTCCGAAATCGGGCGCTGTGCAGCTTGAAAGTTCCACCGGTCATAGCTCCCACGGTCGCCTTCAAGCTCATCGCACTCTGCTATATCTACTGAAGCAAAATTTCAAAAAACGTGAGTTTCAATGCATCTTTATATAAACGTTTTAAGGCAAAGGCAGAAAAGAACTCACCTTTCCTTGTACTGGGAGGCATTGCGCACACCATGAGCATCACGCATGCTGATGAGCAAGCAATGATCGGCTAACATACTTTAAAATACGTGGGCACCTTGACTTTGTTCATCCTGAACAGGTTAAACCTAATGTCTTCAAGTCTCAGCGCGGACCTGAAATATAAATACACTGGTTGCGGATCAAATCATTGTCTCAAGCATGACAGCTAAGCCTGCATGTAGTGATGCCATTACGAAATGCAATGCTGACAAAACGTACGAATGTTCCGAGGAGACCGAACCATCTGCGTCGGACATTTTTAGAATTTCCACGAGGCACGAATGACGCCCGCCTCTCGAACGAACCTTAGCATAGACGAGTTCAAATTGAGGCATAAGAATTGAGAAAAGCTTGCCAGTCATGATGCTACGTCAGATTAACACAAATACATTCGCAAAAGAAAGACATAAGCCCGATTACGGGAACGCCACTGCGATCCGGAAAGCCGCTTGAAATCCGACCTACAACATCCAAAATGCATAGTAAAAGATGTAGAGGAAGATTTGGACCTCAGCCTTTCTAAAAGATCCGCTCCAAATGCCTTAAATGAACCGGCTGCCAAACAGGGGACTGATTAATCCCCATCCCCTGAAGTGCTCCAGCGTGCAAAAGCCCCACTCCTGGTCTGACGGCAGGACTTCTTCATTAGATGATGTCTTGAAGACACTACTGACACATTATTTTGTTTACCTGCTACAAAAAGAGATTCGTGCAACTTCTACAAACCTTATATTAACTAACTTCGCAATTTTAGCCACAGCAACATTCATTCCAAGCAAGGTTTAAGCCTGTTTACTAAACTGAGTTGAACGAACGTCACAAAGTCAGTTTTCTGAAATGTAATGATACCTGAAAAAACTTAGTTCAAGGCACAATTTAGCAAATAGTTGCGCCGTCTTGAGAATTTCTAAGGTTAAGGAAATTTCTAATGTTATAACAACCCGTCCGTTGGCTTTCACCAGTTTTAATTTATTGAACCTTCTCCTCCTCCAATCTTTTCATCGGGCACCTTTTGCGGGCATTATTATAAAAGGATTATAATTCTTTACCTATATTAAAAGGGTTTTTTTTCTGATAAATTAAACCTTCAACCTAAACCGTTCCTTATTGACCTATGCATTCTTGAGATTTTCGGCTGCACCATAAAGAAGGAACCATATGAGACATAAAAACATAGAAATAATATTATTCTTTCATTGCTATTTCAAGAAATTGCTTTCCTATGGCATTCTTCACCCAGTACTTTTCAAGGAATATTGATCAACTGGTGTGTTACCTAAAATTTTCGAACCTTAGGCTAAAACCACTCCATTGCTTGATATATAAAGTGGTGGGGCGATGATTCCTAGCTGGCTTTGGTGCCCGCGAAATGGTTTTTAGCAACTTCGACACCCGCGATACCTTATACATTTGCGAAACGATGTCCATAAGCAAACTGGGGCGGGTGATGGAGGGGGGAGGGGTGGGTCTTCAATACGCTGAGCTGATACTGCGTCGCTGTTTTTGTTTCACTACATACCGAGCGTGAAAATATATCATGCTCATTAGCCAATAGAATAACCACAATTAGTAATGATCTAGCACTGTCGATACGATAACCCCCGTTCACGTGTCCATGTGCATTCAGAAGATAGTTCGCGCCCAGATCAAGCAGTATTGCCCACGTGCTACTGTTGGACGGCATTTAGGGAAATGCGCGCTGAGTGTGAGCTAGAAATAGCGCTGACTTTGACTCGGAGTCAAAAACAGACACACGCGTCACTTTGGAGTAACTCACTCAGGCAGCGAGCTGTCCTACAAAGAAGATAGCAGTCTCTCAAGAAATGAGTGACCGTCAGATGATTCTAGCAAAGCAGTCCGATTCATTAGGTATTCCCCATTCTAAAATACTGGCGCAAATACAGAACGATCAATCTCGTGCGAGGTGTTTATTCGACAAAATATCAGGGCACTGCGCCAGCCCCTAGCCAGAAGCGCATATCCGCGTAAATGTATTTCATTGACAAATGCACAAGCACTTCCATGTTGTGGTAGAGCGGAAATGAAACACTGCTCTAATAGCCGGCTGAATAATGGAATAGCCTCGCCGTGTTTCCCCAACAACGAAAGCGGAGTTCTGTTTAGGGATCAATACGGCCTCTTGCTCGGACAAATGGCAACACCTTATATAAACCGTTCCTATTGTGATAGAAAAACCACAGTAATGGCGATAACCACTACAGCTTCTGTACAGACGTCAGGAGCACAAAAACACCGTACAAATGAACACCTCGATTGAATATGAATGTCACCATAGATAACAAAAAATGCCTCCCCAAAACGTTTCCTAATATTGCCATTGTATCTACCGACCGGTATTTGTTCTGCGACCTCCTTTCTGCAATACTGCTTAAGGTAACGGCGCTTAAGCTATTTTATAAGCGTTACCTTGTCATTTTCCAATGCTGCCATCCTTGTGCCAGACATACGATAATTTTTTTCGCGCACGTAAACCAACTCGTGGTTAGGCAGCAGAATTGCCAGGAATAATCGAACCTCAACTGCCGTCTCCATACAAAAATTCTCTCATGAAGGGGCAGCTTTCCACTTTGGTGAAATATAAACGGTCGACGCCTCATTCACGAGAGCAATGAGGCTTCTCTGGTTCACCTAACATTGTATTTATAAAAATAGCAGTTGTAATTATATGCCTGAACAACAATGACCACTCCCCACTCCCCGACCTAAGTAACTATTTTTTTGGAAATGAGACCATAGCTGGGTCAAAAAAAAATCTCGAACAAGTTACTACTTAAACAAGTAGAAATCTCCCTTTCCTCATTCTGTTTTTGTCTGCAAGATTTTTTTTCCACTTCTGGCCATTGTGCCAATTTAAACCGTTCGCACACCTTGAATTTCCATTTCTTCCGACAGAAATGCACATTGATGAAAAGCTGATCAGTAGTTAGAGCTTGACTTTGTTTCCAGCGTTCAGGCAAAGTGTTGAAGATTTATGAGTTCTGTGACGTACTGAAATGCACCCAAATGGACAAAGAAACACTGTTGGCGGCCAACTGTTTTCTTTCTTTGTTCAAGTGACCGGATAAAACACCTATAACCAGCCCCCTTCATCCCAGTTTATGCCACAGAAACGCGGAAAGCGCCTATATGGGCTGGATACGTGGAAAGGTAATCATAAAAGCAGTAAAAATCAAACAAAACACTACCGCAAAACGTCACACTTGCTCAAATAACAAAAAGCCCTTCACAGTGCCGGCCCACACCAAAGGGCGTACGTTGGGGCGCCAATCACGCGTCGCCTATGCGCAGCCAGCTCTCCCTCGGGAAAAAAATTGATTTTCTTAGCAGACATCGCCAAAAACATTGTGCTGGCACACCTTTTCCCTTCTCTGCTTCTCGTGAAAGCCTCAATAATTTCTCTGTCAATTTGTGAGGAGGACCTGTATATATACGATGCATGTCTGCGAGAAATTTGGAGTGCACTCAACGCACCTACGGCAGGGATCAGCCATTTGGTCAGCTCCCATCTTCGCATTCACCGCCGCGTTGTGCTCTCTGAGCCTAATATTGATGCACTCGCCCGTTTGCCCAATGCTGCACTTTTTGCACGACAGGGGGATCCTGTATACCACCCCCGTTGTACTATCCACAAAACCTACTTGTGTGTTTTATGACACAGCTGGGCTTGGTGCAAGGATCATTCACCTTACGCACCATCCTTGAGAAGCGTCTGAGGTGCCGACAACCCCACCTGCAAAACACACTACCCACAGACCTGTTCATGTGGTGGTACACCTTGTGCACGTATGGCAGAGCCACCCCACAAACGCCCTGCTTTTGGCATGCCGAACCCGGCAGTTGGTCACTTTTGAGATCCTTCACAAGGCTCTCGGCCACAGAGGCCACTATGTCTGGAGGAAAAACAGCCATTTTCAATATTTCAGCTTCCTCAAGCAAGGTAGCCTGCACTTTGTGCGAGCAAGACCTGTTAAGCGGCGCCCTCATAGCAATCTTCTCTATGCCTCCCTTCCAAGATTTAATGGGCTGACTGTTGGGGTAGGCTGCCCTGTTTTCATGAATACCTTTCGCTATTATGTACACTATAGGCGTTTTCCGTGTTTCTGTGGCATAAACTCAGTTGAAGGTCTAGCTTGTGTTTCTTCTCTTTAGTTTGGTCCCGGTGTTAATGTTTGCTAGTACGATGAATTCCCTAGTTAGCAACCGACTAGCCGAGCTGTTCACTTTTGTTCTGTTTCACCCGACGTCTCCCGACGGGCCGGAGATAATTGTTCGGCCACCCAAATACTATTTTATAAAAATAGTACTATCTCTGTTTAACTACACCTTTTCTATATTTTAACGCGTAGTTTGTACAGTAAACATGCTCTAAACCCATTTAATTAGGTCATGCAAATTTTTAACCTCCGTTGTACAGGGCATCAGCTTGTTGATGCAGAGGTAGCGGTTTGAAATACTGTATTTTCTACTCTTCAAACATTCGCAGAGATCGATTCAAACAGTTCACGACAAAGATTCCACACGCTAAACTTTATTTTGTACAGGTGATTCAACAGTATTTCGAACTCATTTTAATATCCCCTTTATTGTCTTCACTGCCTGGTGGAAAGCAGGATATTCTAACTTAACTTTCTTGTACGGTCCTCAAGTCCAATGGTGGTTCTTTATATCTGCGACAAAGAATGGATGAAGGCGAGTATTGTACACATAACTTTACAACCATGTTTTATCGTTATCTCATATTTTACCTTAAAAATTGTATGTCAATGGCTACTCTCAAATTAAGGTGGCCAAACGTGGCTTAAGCTTCGAGCCATTTATTATCTGAGACAAGAGACTACAGTACCAAAATGTTTTTCGTAAAGATAGGTATCAGAGAAAACCATTATACACAAGGATAGTGCTCTTTTGTACTAGAACCTATCAGGACCGCCAACCAGCCAGCAATATTTTTTCTATTACAAACTCGGTTAATTTAGCAAAACCTTCCACTTGCAGATGGATCCATAATTCGTCATTTTTTGTAACTTGTACTCCTGCCACTACAGCGTAAACATTCACATTGATTCCTAAACTGTCCCATCAATCTTCACTTGATGCTTATTCATTTACTTCATCTCTGGCTATTTTTGCTGTCCGTGGCGATGTCTTAAAGGTGATGCCCGTCAATTCCCACGCTTGTAGCTATTCACAATATTTCGTACATCGCACAATTGTTGATTCGAATGTCCTACCATATCGTATTGCAACAGTCGCTGATCCTGTCGCTCTAACATAGCATGTTAACTTTAATAAAAGTGTTTTATACGCCCGTATGCATGTCTTTTTCTGCGTGTTGTATTTTGATTAATGTTTATTTTCGCCTTGCACCAACCTGTCTTTACGTTTTTAGTTTATGACCTGTTGTTAGCTTTGTTTACATTGTTTTTCTTTTAAAGGAGATCTTTCTATCTCTACAATCCAACGGTTCCTTCGCGGCATGCGGTATAAGAAACTCCTAACGTGGCTGAAGGTGGGTAGGGTGGTTTTTCACACAGGAGCACGGTGTAGATGGCGCGGCAAACGCGCGCTATTACCCAGCGTTCCCTGCGCGCCGGTTGGCGTGACTGGTGGGGACCATTCCGTCGGCTTTGTCGTCGGCTTGGAGCGATGGTTGTTTTAGGCCTGTTTTGGTGCAGCTTCGCGTCCATTGAGCGCTTTCTTCCGACGGCTTGAGCCAGCTTGTTCGACAGCACCTCCCGGGTAACCCGGACCCGACGGAATTAAGTGGTCGTGCGGCAAACATACGCTAAAAATTGGTTTGCTAGGGCGGGAAAACAAAATGTAGAGACCACGTACAAACATCTGGCCGCTAGAGAAACGCTACCAATTATGTTGTGTTTTAAGTATTGCAAAATGCGAAAGGAGCAGCTGGTTCTGATACATACGATTATAAGAGTTTCCTCAGCTTTCTCGCAATTCACAAACTTGCTAAACTAACTAGTTTAAATCGAAATAAATGGGAATCACTAAACTCACATGCCGAATTGTTTCGGTGTCTGCGCTTGTGTCATGCGGTGGTGTAGCCCCGAGCTAGCCCATCAGGATGGCTAGGTTCCGGATGTTTCAGCCTTCGAAAGACGCTCCTCCCCGTTTTTTTTCTGCCGACCCACGGCTGGGCTATAGCGACGGCATCCGCCGCTGTAGCCCGGCCGTGGCCGACGCTGCTGCGTTGGGGACGCCGCCGCCGTGAATTCGAGGTAGCTTCTAGCCGAATCTCTGGTTTCGCTCTTTGTAGAGCCACGTGTGTGAATTGAAGTGACGTCCCATGGGCAGTTGCTGTGGATGTCGTTTAAAGCTTTGCTTTCCAACCGCCTTCACAGCGTGGATTGGAGCCAATTTGTTTGTTCTGTGTTCTTTCGCCTCGTTTGTAGTCCGCTTCCAGTGAGGGCCTTGAGGAGTAATTTGGATAAAAAAATAAACTCTCGATTGCATTTTGTAATGTTGTATATAGCTTTACGGCTTTATGAAAATGTTTGGAGAACACAGAATGCATCACCTCTTGTTCGGTAAAACAGCCGTGCATGATTCTAACAATCGCAATGAATACATGGTCAGGAGACTTCGTTTAGCACATTCACATTCATTCAAGTGTCCTCGTGGTATCCCCTGAATGTACGAGCAATAAATTCGAACTTGTTCCCGTCTAGTGTAATATGTATTTCAATACTATGAAGGCAGCGAACATAAGTACTGGTCGAGGGGGAATAACAACGCATTCGGAAACAGCTAATGTATACGCAAAAACATCAAGCAAACGCGAAAAAGAACTTCAAGCAATGAGCACAACTGCAGCCAACCAGCAGCTCTTCAACAGCAACACAAAGAAAGACGCCATGCGTCAGAATTGTTAATTCGTTCACAAATGTACACGCAACTGCACTGCATCAGGCTCATTCCAGCGTTCCGCATTCGTCGCTCAAAGGCAGGGGAATCCATGGCTCACGCCTACGGGTACTGGAAAAGCTGACTCGTTTTTTTCAGTTCTCACGGGCCCCCCTGCGCGATGCAACCGCCATTTAATCAGAAGTTTCAGTCGCCACTTCAGGGACGAGTCAAATTGAGTGCGCAGTAGCCCGAAAATTTACTATTTTCAACTACCAGGCGTGCTCTTTATTGCAATAAAAGTTGCTTTTTGCCTTACTATTATTATTTGCAGGTTGTCGTTAGCAGAAGTCCGGACACCCTGCCTTTGCAAATAAATTTCCGCTACTCCATCAGTTTTCTATTTCACTTGCAGCTGTAGTAATCACACAAGCAAGCCACAGAGATGTAGGAGTCGATTGATCGCATCTTCCGAAACTCACCATGAACGTCCCAATAAACTACAAAAAGAGTGGCGTCATGTTGCAGTCATTGCCTTCCTTGTCCCCGCTCGTTCAATATATATATATTAGCTGTCGAACTCAAATGTGTACAGCTGTCTATCCCAATGCACATCTTACCTGTTCTTGCCAGCGAGGCTGTCTTCCTAAGAAGTTCTGACCAATTTGCTGACATCCACGTGCTCTGCGATCTCATCACTCGTTTGCACCAGAATGACAGTGTACGTGATGACAGATCCAGCAATCTGCGAAAATGTTTTACTTATTATTATTATTTTGAAGTATTCTTCCTGACTTCATCACCATCTCAAAGTTTTTCTAACTGCTTGCACGAGTTTTCGTGGTTACACGATGAAACCAGTTGGGTGAAAGGAGTGGAGGGGAGGTGGGCAATCGACGAAACGGGAGAAGGGTAAGGTGATAGTGATGGAAGGAGGAGAAAAAGTATACTTTTGAATTGATGCGGATTCGGTTGCACACACTCTGCTTATTTCATCTCAAAAAGAAGTGTCAGAAAAAGTAAAATAGGATTGAAAGAATTGAGCAGAAGGGAACGGAGCAGGGCCGATCGGGGAGTGTCAATTAAAACTTGAAACCAACAAGAGGGGCTGAATACCGGAAGCAGACGGATAGAAAAAGGAGCCTGGAAGACGCTTTATAAAGTCACATAAACTTTTCAACACGTCTGTCACCCACTCAGAGGAACCCTAATAACGTAGCATTGGTGATAATGGGGGGTGGTTTCTGCAGGTTTTGTTTTTATTAACTTGCGAGCCGAATTGGGTATGTTGGGTGTATTCGGTACTGTGAGAAGAATGGCACGTGCGGACAGCGACGGCATTGCAGTTGCAGTGGCATCCGGTGGCCCCATGGCAGCGAGTCCCTTTGTCAACATTAAAAATTTTCTACTTCCACCAAGTGTTGGTTTTTTTCGCCTTTTGGGAAGGGAAAGATTATTTCATAAACGCAATACAAACGTATTACTATAAAGGTGAGGGTCCCAGAGTCAAATGACTGAAAGGGGACCTCTGATTATGAATACACTCAGTAATTGCATCGAAGCAGCAAGTGGACGTAACAGCCCATCAAATGATTACACAGTATAAAAAGGCAAGAAAAATTAGCTTATTGTGTAAGTACACTCGAAAAGGGAGCCTACTCTAATACAAAAAGTCTTTTGAGTAGGAACCACGCTTCGTATAGCTTTCTTTACCAGGATTGCAGAATTCTTATTCTTGAGAGTCCACGTTTTGTTAGTGTTCCTGCTTTCCTTTAAGTCTTGCGTTGGGGAACTATTGATATCATCTGAAAACCTGCTTCTAGTTTCTAGAAAGCAAGACTTATATACTCAAGGAGCGCCAAACAGAAAACGACTTCTCATTTTCGTGTTATTATACTACAATAAAAGAATAGAAAGCGCTCACAGAAACCAGGAGGGCCTTGTTTAGACAGAAGAAGCCTCCGCCACTCAGACACATATCATCCGGCTCGATGATGTCATGCAGGTACTCAATCTGTTTTAGAACAAAAAATGCATTTATGTAACCCACACGACTATATTGTCGCATGCAAGCATTGCACAATTTCACGGTTACCTGTTCGCTGTATGCATCACCTGAATCCATCATGATGACAACTCTGACGGCATCCTTCAAATTTTGGGCCTGAAAAAAGGTCACGTAAACAGCGTTATGATCACAGGGAATTTACCATGTGAATTTTCTAGTGCTTAACAGAGCTATGAAAAGTCTTGTTGAAATTTTCTAGTATTACACTGCATTCAAATGGTGCAAACAAAAAGCTTAAACCAGATGAACCAGACGCACTCTTCCATTTCTACGTATCTGCGCATGCCTGCGCAGTTTTTCTCTTTTTTTGTCCTTCTGTTCGTGTTCTCTTCAAGACAACCGCTACGGAACCCGTCGCAACTAAGGAGAATTATGTAACAGCTACCCATGCTGGACGTCACCGACGTCGTATTTTAAAGCGAAACTTTCTTGCTCTCACTCATGCGGTGTCCTAACCAAAACTTCCTGCAGGAAAGCCAAATTGACACAATAAGATGGCCCATGATAATGATTGGTTTCCACAAAGGCACACCACGCACTTCGAAAAACGCCTCCCGTAATCAGAATCCAAGCTGGGTGTGGCATTGTGAGATCGAAGGGTATACGATTGCACCACCCCCACACGATCAGAGCAGTTGAGATTTCAGGCTACTCGTACTTCAAGCTATTCGAGCTTCTAATAAATCTAATTTACCCTAATCAATCGCAAACGCCCACTGACTCAATTTCGTGCACAGGCAACTTCGCGTTTCAACCACCTTTCGCGTTCAATGAAAGGAGCTTGACTTTTTTTTTCTAAGTGGGTCATTTAATGCTTACTCTTGAATTTGTCGGTTAAACTATAAGACCAGTTGAATATATACAGTGTTCACACGGCCCGTATTTTTTTGTTCATGTTTTAACATAAACCAAATAACACAACTCCAACTGCCTTTACACTTTGTTTTATACGTCCGAACATTTTTGGGAATAATCGAAACAGTATGCTTCCAAAGGTTGTGATTTGTTGCAGTCACTTGTTTATAAATAAGCCTCAAAAAAATTCGCGGGAAACCATGAGCAGCCCTCGCGGAACTGTACTTTTTGGCCTTTATATTGAATCAATCGAAAAATTTGTAACAAACGTTCAGTGTCAGTTTTTCTCGACCCATGTTAAGAAACGACTAAGTGAAAACCCCGTGATCGAAACTAGGCAGAATTGTGAAGAATACCATACGGGAACGCCCACAATAAAAAAAGCAGTTAAGCCCTGTTTTGTGGTAACCTTAGCTATTAAATGCTGGTGTGGGAATACTACAGCTGTAAATACACACAAAATTACACATACAAAAAGGGGGCTCAACATTATTGGAAATATACAGCACTTAAAAGGCACGTTTTCCCACTTCCTGAAAGCCAAACTCTGCTATGAAATCTAAATAGCGCAAGTGTGAATAAATGGCTCCAAATGTTTCAAGTGCTAAAAGAAAAGAAACCGCCTTACCTCTTCTTTCATCGCGTGGCTCACCACAGCAAGGTCTAGGAAGCTTATAGACATATACATGGAGTAGGAGATAAATAGCAAAGCCTCCATTTTTCCGAAGCCATCATCAAAACTGTGTAAAGGGTTGTGCACAGTACGAGCATCAGGCATACTGACGACACAGATATGGCTGGATGAGAAATTTTATCAATGAGCAACTTGAGATTGTTGATTCTTGATAGATTAAACCTAATGTCTTCCACTGCGCGTGCAGACCGCAGGTCAGAGCTCACCCACCGTGCTTTCAAGCATCTTTTGAAATACTCCACCTGAGCGTGCATGTACTCGGCGAGTACCTCCGAGGTACAGCTCAAGACAGCGTACATCATAGTGTCGTGAAGGAAGAAAAGTAAGATAGAAAGCAAGCCGACGACGTTAAGGATGGCGTGAGCGCCTGTCCTGTTGGCGTTCGTCTTATTTGTGGAGTACAGGTACGTGCACACGCCGTAAGAAAGTACAATGGAGAATAGACTGGAGAACCTTCGGAGGCGACCGAACCACCTCCGCCGGCAGATTTCGTAATCTTCAAGCGGAACAAAGGAGGTAGCCCTCTCGTAAGCTTCTGACTCCCGGAGAAACTTTAGCAACAATGACGACCGCAGAGCAAGGCACAAAAAATTGAGGAATATCTTGCTGGTTACGGCGCTGTGCTGAATGAAGGCGAGAGATTTTCGCAAAAGAACGAGACAAGCCAGATTGTAGAAACGCCATTACTACTACAAAGGCCGCTTGATATCCTAGTCCCGCTGACAGCCAAAAGGTCGAGTAAAAAAGGTAAGGAAATATTTTCACTTCAGCCTTCTCAAGACATCCGTTCCAGATGCCCTGAATGAACAGACCGCCAAACAAACGGCACATGCGAGCACATCCCCTAAAGCGCTTCATCATGTGAGAGCCTTGCTTGTGGTACGATGATACCGCTTCTTGGTGAGATTGCATCATGAATGCGACGTTGAATACCTTAGTGTGTCCGCCTGCAAAAAAAGGAAGCCTCTTAGAACTTCTGAGAAACTAAAAAGAATATGCGACGTATTGTTAACCCCATCAACATGCGGTTTAAGCATTCCCTCAATGTGTCTACTAAACCTATACTCATGACTTTCCAGCCTACATCCCATCATTCCCAGGCAGCTTAGGTGCTTAAACGTCCTGCTACACTACTGCCTCCGTAAAAAAACGGCTCACCTGGAGGGAAGTTGTAAAGATAAAGCGCTGTTCGCACCATCTTAGGTGTATAGAGAGATTTTAAGAGTTAACACTGTGCGCGGCATTTTAGCAATTAGATCTCAAACAGAAATCCACTGGCTGAACCTGGATGAAACGGCGGTTTCAAAAGCGAAATGTTGCGTTGCGCATGATAATACTTGTCTGCGGCTGAGTTTCGCAAAATGCAATAAAAATCGCCCACTCGGTTTTATTTCAAGGTGTGAGTATAAAACAAACCATGGAAGAAAAAAGCACGCATCACCATGCAAAGAAATTACAGTAAAACTCAGCCCCCTGCGACACACTTCACCCAACACTTCTATGAACAAATCAACGAATTGTTGTATAGAAATGTCTAAAACTTACGTTGCAAGATATCCATTGCTTATTAGACAGAGTGGCAAGGGTGATCACCAAGCAGGCTCAGTGCGTTCTGGGTTCTTCGTTCCTTACTTCGGCTTGCAAACGCCACGACTTCTAGCGTACATTTTATATTGTGCGCAATAATTCCAAGAAACAAACAAGAATGCCCATGCCATAGCGGCGTCAGTTCGATAGCGCCTGTAATGTGTGTATTTGTATTCTTCCAGCAGGTGGCGCCCCTAAAACGGAAGTATGGCATCCGTGTTCCACTTGGACGCGCCTGGAATGCCCAGCAGCATACATGTGAGTTCTGAAACCGCACCGACTCCAACCTGTTGCCATTACCGATAAGAAGCTTTTATTTTGGCGACTCCGCTTGCCTGTTCCGGCCGTGATAAATGAGTACCACGCACAATATGGTTTACGATGCACAATCTTCTCCAATATGCATTACCCCACACACGCATATTTGGTACCGGGGCAACAATCATTTGCGCTGTCAGGCGTTTATTCCCCTTTCATCTCACGACACAGGACCGGACATTCGTAGGACGCACAAGGCAACGTTGTATGTGCCACCCAAATTAAACCTCCGCATTCATGATTAGGTAGAGTGGAAATGCAACACGGCAGTAATATCCGGCTGCATTAGGAAATAGGCTTCCAGTATTTTTTCTTTGCTTCCCACAGTCGCTTGCTTTCGGATCAATATGCTCTCCTGCTTGCTCTCCTGGCGGAGTTTTCAAAGAAGTGGTGCTGTCTATTAATGAAGTGTTTTATTTCGTGATTGAAGTGGCATAATGATGTCGATACGCATACGAGCTCCTGGTGGCTTGGAAGAATAATATAATAAAGTCTCGACAAACACCCCATTAAATGGGAATGTAACTACAAGGAGTAGAGCGTTCTTCAATAACAAGTGCACCAGTACTGCCACAGTATTCAGGAACTTGTATTCACTTGCCAACTAATTTTCTGCAACACCGTTGCAGGTCGCTGTACCTAAGCTACGAAGTAGACGAGGAATACGTCATTCACAAATACCGTTGGGCTTTAGCTGAATGCAATAAGATTTCTGGTGCGCATTAATCCCGACTTAGGGTTACACGGCAGAATGACCGAGTTATGCAGCGTCAACTGCCCGGCCATAGGAAAGCCAGGAGTGTCCAAATTTTTTCAGGTCGCGCGTGCTTTCCCTTTCGCCGTAAAGACAAAATATTGTGGCCGCGCTCGCGCAATCATGCCGGATGTCCCATTTTAAAAACCCAGGTTGGATGCGTAGACACATAAACAATGCCCATACACTGGCCTCCTAAGCGAAATTCTTGAAAACATGAACATTGTCAGTCTCAAATAGGGACTTGTAACCAAAGGCAGCCATTTCTAACAACCAAATAGGCCTTTTGGCTTTTTGTTAATAAACCGCTGCGCATTACAATTTCTTATATTAGTGAAACAGCGCAAAGAACCGAACCAGACGAAGAAAGGGTCGGAATAAAAGCAGTGTTGTTGGTACGCTTCTTTGTTATGTCCATGCAGTGAGTGAGTGAGTGAGTGAGTGAGTGAGTGAGTGAGTGAGTGAGTGAGTGAGTGAGTGAGTGAGTGAGTGAGTGAGTGAGTGAGTGAGTGCAGTGAGTAGAGTAGAGTCAGTCAGTCAGTCAGTCAGTGAGTGAGTGAGTGAGTGAGTGAGTGAGTGAGTGAGTGAGTGAGTGAGTGAGTGAGTGAGTGAGTGAGTGAGTGAGTGAGTGAGTGAGTGAGTGAGTGAGTGAGTGAGTGAGTGAGCGAACTATCAAATGTTACAGGGCATATGCTTCCGTTGGCTTAGCCCTGACGCAAGCTTTTTCCTTGTCTTCTGGCACTTTTACATATATAAGAGATGTAGAAGCTGTTTACATTGTCTCTTAATTCGTTGCAAAGCGTACCGAGCTTTTTGTCAATTTTTTTTTCCGAAAGTAACTTGTGATAACTTGTCATTTTCCATAAAGGTATGCATGCGTGCAGTAGAGTTGCGTGTACCTGCCATACACGTGTATACGGGTTTATGCCGGTGTATATATGATCACGGTTGTTCTACAAATTTTTGCGCGTGTACATGTGTTTATACTATGTGAGTGTATTGCAGTGTTGCATTTATGTTTTTGCGTACGTAAATATATCCTGTTATTTCGTTGTTCTTCTTCGTCACACCCTTTTTGTGAACAATTATTTTTTTTCTTCTCTCTATCTCGTTTCTTATTTTTTTCGAGACTGAGTAATATGTCGCTATTCTGCCGCTGCCACCTTTTGTGTGGGGCCTCTGGCCTCGTCAAGCTGCTCAATGAGCAGCTATTGGTCTTAGGCCCGTTTTTCCACTGAGGAAAATAATAAAAAAACATTTCTGATTCCTATTTCTCGTTCTCCATTGCGTCTATTTTCATTGTTTGCCCACCACCGCTCGTCAAATTTTTTCTCTAGGACATATGCGCTTTGGTGGACCGTTAAGCACTCTTTACAGTTTTCTTGTTGACGACATCTAAACAAGTGGCAGAACGGCCAGGAGACATCGTGGACTAACGAAATGCACTGATGGTGCACTATATGTCACGTTATATTTTTTCGACACCGTCAATAACTCAACTTGGACCAGCCGGCTGCATGCGATTCATGTGGACGTTGTCAAGTAGTTGATCCTGCAATGAACCGAATATTTAAGGAAACCGAGAAAAGCAATCCCAAAATTTGTATCGCACAGTGGTTGCTCGTGAATACTGCTGCATCGCATTCGGGTTAAAAATTCGCAGCAGTACAAATTACGGTGTATTTTCTGAGCCTAAGAAATACCTACCGAACCTCTAAAAAGGCAGCCTTGCCATCAAAAACAAATAAAAACGAAAGCAAACGATGCTTACGGCAAAATACTTCTACGGCCCTGGTGACTAATGGCAGAGCTCTATAGCAAGGTAGCTCTTTTAAGTCTTGTATCTCGCTGCATCAAAGGGGAGCTAGCTTTAAGTGTATCACATGAGAATCAAACTTCTAAACCGGTCTATGTCACCCGCGTTCGGTAGAGGCTGAAATTCGTGAAGTATAATATCGAATACTCCCTATTTATCAATGTTCACAAATGAAGCTTTCAATTACCTTAAATTGAAGTATTAATGGCGTACTGAAAACTAGAAACGACCCATAGCCTGAAGAAGACCACAAAACATAACTCGTGGAAAAGTTTCGGTTTGCAGTTCACGCACAAGGCTTTAACGGTTGGAAAGAGGAGTTGGCTGAAACAATAGAGTTTTACTCACGACAATACAAACTCTGAAAATCCAGGCCGAACGCTACATTAAGCACGTAAATTACGCGTGTTTTTTTATATTAAAATCTTCCAATCAATTTTATATCTACACTGTGTTTTGACACAAGAGTTCGACACCAGCCGAGTCTTCGTGTTTAATTTATTTATTGATTCACGGGGTCGTCGTCCCTACAGCTTCGGAAACGCGTAGCCACATCTTACATTTCGGCAAATTTACGGTAGTAATTATACCGGCTGGTCTCTTAAGGCGACATCATGCTTTGTTATCGGCTCGTTCAATGCGTGGCTTCGTTTCCTTCACCAGAGATGAGAAGGTGGACAAACACGAGCAAACTCCTCTCGGTGGGGCTCACCTTTTGAGGCCCCTGGTACCGGGGAAGGATGTTGTGAAAGGTAGCACTGCCCGTGTCATACCCGTTATTGCCACCAGTACGTTCCGTAGAAATCACCATGGGGAGAGGTCTCTGCGGGTTGTCCCTTTCACAACACCTAATTTTCGCGGTACTATATCTTTGTACTTAATTAAAAAACACTGAAAAACAGAAACACGCAATACGAACGCTGTGCCCTGTTTTCCCGCTGTTTTTCCAACAAGTGATGAACCAAGTGACTCGGAAATCATACTCCGGTACGGTCATTACGTAGAACGCTCGTAATTCGCATTACATCACCAAACACTGCTTTGCATTTCAACCTCGCTGCGTAAATAAAGTGAACCGAAAATAACGTACTGATGAGCCTCCATGGCGAAAGCACAATTAGTGGTCAAAATACCAGATGTTATGGTTGTGAGATGCATAATACATCCCGAAACAACATTGGGTTGCACCCCCGTCACGTCGCTGGAATGATCACAACATTGCAAACATCGACTTGTTAACCAATACCTGATACCTGACCCTTCTGAGTCTTTTAACTAGACCGGGAGTTTTCTGCGTTCAATGTTTCTGATTATGAGTTACGTAATTTCTCTTTGTAATTAGTCTTGTTATCACTTGGGCCAGCAGGTTTGCGTCTAAGAGCAATTTTTTCCCCAAAGTAAAAACTAACTAGGGCGAAGATTCGGTGCATCTTTTGGCAATATCATTACAGAAATCTATGCCACTCTCATTTATATATGGCAACACATTACACAAGTCAAAAGAAGAAAGTGTTATTTCATCTTTAAAACCAAGATTGTTATTGAAGTTCTGTTCACCATTTTCATTCTTGATCTGTATCGGTATTGGTAAAGTGTACGTTCACCTACCGTCTCTGCTTTACATATTTCGTGTCACTTTATTTCGTGTGATTAATCTATTGGAATTTATATCTCCCGAGAGCTGCTGTGTGTTGCCAACGACTCTGGGTGATCTGTTTTGAGGCTGCCTCGTGTGTCGCACCGGACGTGACACCCCCCAGAGGAGCCAGCGACCCAGTGGATAGCTTTTTTGGGTGAAGCTATCCTGCGCCACCATCAAGCCAGCGAGCGATCTAGTGAGTGTGTGTGGCCTATGCTGGGGCTGCCTCAAGGGTCGCAGTGGAAGAGAAATCCCGCAGAGGAAGAACCAGCGGCCCAATAGACAGCCCTTTTGGCGTAAGCTATCCTGCTCTACCATCAAGCAAGCGAGGGTTCAAGTGATTGTGTGACTGGCCTGTGGCCTGTGTTGTGGCTGTGTCTGTGTTGTGTGTGAGTGGCCTGCCTCCTGTGTGGGGCCTGAGTTGTAACCGAAGTGTCGCAGCGGAAGTGGGAAGCCGCCAAAAAAAGAGCATGCGGCCGAATGGGGAGTAGACCCTTTGGGCGAAGCCATCTTCCGCCACCATTAAGCAAGCGAGGAATCCAGTTAGTGCGTGGCCAGAAGTAGGATGTTGAATTGTGCATCAATGAGTGAATAAAATTTTCATGGTACTGAGGCAATAAAGGCATCACGTGGAAAGCAGAAAAAGATCTTTGTGTGTGTTTTGTTGGCACAAAGGCAGTAAAATAAATAAGGGCCGTTTTGATGACACGTCGAACTAAGTGAAAGTCTATAAGAAGGAAAAACAGCATGGGGGATGTGGTACGAAAAAAAGGGATTACTTTGGTCACGCTAAAGTTCGCATAACTTCGTTCTGTGGTGTTCATTTACCTCTTGCACAGAACAGATTCTATCAACTCGACGTTTCTTTAGACATTAAACGTGCACAGATCAGCGGCCAGATACAGAGGCCAGATACTGTAACAAAAAAAGAACAAAAGATCTTCATACCTTGTTTAGTTCTTTACATATTAATTGCGGGAGATCTATCTGCATGAAACCAAAATATTGAAAGCATACATAACAGTTTCTCTGAGTAAATAAAAGGTGCCATGATAGACTCAATTCATGATGAATAAAGTCGGTCTATATGGCACCAGGTCTGCCGTGGGTGAATGAGTTCAGCGAATATCTGAGACGGCTGCTGGTTGTCGTATGAAGCCTGTTTGCCTCTTTCGTCACCAAATGATGTCGTGGAAACCCACTGTAGTTAGAGCGACTCGAGTTGCTAAGGATGTATTTGGGAAAGCATATCTTACTTTGCTCCAAGTTTTTCAGAAGCAAACTGGCTTCGAATCAATTCATGTGCATCACTGGTTAGCCTCTTTTTTTAATGACCTGCACTCAAGAAGAAAAGACCCCCATTGAAAAAGTGCACCAGCGTAGGCCATGATTCAAGTAAGAATTTCTTCTGCCTAAATTCCCAACCTTGAGCCCAACTATCAAGATCAGAAATTCTACTACCACTGGCTGGTTTCGACAGGGCCCGTGTCTCTATTTAAACACTATAATGATATCGAGTTGTACGTGTCTTCTCAGGTGTGGTCTAACTGCACAAAAAAGATCGGAGTAAAACTGAAATTATAACACAAGAAATTTGATTTCCACTACATATTCAAAAGCTTACCAGTAAAAAAGTTATGAAAGCCATAGTTTGTATAGTTCTTCCCAAATTTTTGTGTGATTTACAAAAAAAATGCCTGCTTGAAATCAGGAATACCTGCTGCGAACAAACTTTTCTCATGCACTTTGCTTTGCTTTTACATCCGAGTTATACGGGTTTCCCAGCTGAACACAAGAAATAGTTTATTCATTTCGACTTTCTGCAAAGCTAAGAAATATAAGAATATAAGAAAGTTAAATATAATAAATTTAAGTGTAAATAAGCAAAAATAAGCATAAGAAAGAAGTATAAGAAATTTAGGCTTCTCTTAAAATGTAGCCAACGTTTCATGCTTTATGCCAATGACACAAAGTTACTGTGCCGCAATGAGGATTGGTGCAACACTAGACAAACTATTTCTGTGTTTACTGGTTACTTCATCTGCATGCGACACAATTGCGATGCGTTTTTGTTATTGTCTTTATTGTGGCCGTGAAAATATTGTGCACCTGGGAATAACATTTTACTCAATCTCAAGGGATGATAACGGCTGGTAACGATTAAAACTCACCTCCTAATTTGGGCCGTACCAAGCATACCACTGTAGGGTGCTGTGTTTTTCTTGTCAGAACAGAAATATACAATTCTTGCTATTTTTTATGCAGAACCACTACATTTATACGTGAAGAGAGCCAAGTGGGTCAGGGAACAAATGCGTGCTAAGGACATATTACTTGGAATTAAGAAGAAGAAATGGACGTGGGCAGGGCATGTAATGCGAAGGCAAGATAACCGTTGGTCATTAAGGGTAACAGAGTGGATCCCTAGAGAAGGCAAGCATGGCAGGGGGCGGCAGTAAGTTAGATGGGCAGACGAGATCAAGAAGTTTGCGGGGATAGTTAATCGGAGTTAGCACAGGACCGGGATAATTGGGAGAATAATGGGGGAGGCCTTTTCCCTGCAGTGGGCGTAGATAGGCTGATGATGATGATGATTATGATGATGATGATGGTGGTGGTGGTGGTGGTGGTGATGACATTTTCACATATGCACTAGACCCATGGTCAAGGCTAGAGCCGGGCCCATTTAGGTTTGCGCCATCAGCGCCTTGTCCTGTCGTTTCTTCCTTCCGTGTCCCGGTCTGCGTGCGCTGGTAACCCTGTAAATAAGCATCACCAACTTGCCCGCCAAGCCATCCTCCTGAACTCCGTTTAGGCAAGCTGGTTGTTACAAACGGGCCACACCGACCAGCTAGTTTTATCCAGTGGGGAATTGTCGAGTTGGGGCAGATTAACCGGAAAACACAAGGAAGGCCTCCTTTATTTGTTCCCAAGTGTAATACAAAGAGAAAGAATGGGGAGCAACAAGAATCCGCTAGGGTGGTGCTGGTTGCCAGTGGCTGGTCATTTGGCATTGAGTCGACCTTTGCGGGGGGTCGTTGTTATTTCACCCACGGCATCGGTTCTGGTTGGCCGCTGGACCCGGTCCCGGTTCATTAACTTGTACACGGTCCAGACTGCACACACCTGGAAAGAGAGTAAATCCTCCGCAACTTCTTTCCTTTGAACCACGTTAGAAAGGCTTCCTCTTCAGCTGTATGCAGTACGCATCCAGGAGGAACCAGGAATTCTTACAACCACGTTGGTGCAGTGAAATGTTTTCATGAAAGAATGATGACTACGCTAAATTTAACAGAAATCACTGTAATGGGTAGAAGTGGACTGGGAGACACTCCGCCGTGCACGCCCAACCCTGAAGAAGATTAAGCTCAGTGCGGCGCGTAGCTTGCGAGTGCTCTCGCTCATGGCTGACATTGTGCGAAAAGATCACTCCCCAATCTACCATGGTTTGTTTCGTTTGTTCTGCCGCTACGTAACAATATTAAGAAACAACGTTGATATTGATGTGGCGCACAGGAAAATTTCCTACAGTCACCTAAGGATGTCACCGGTCTACGGCTCCGACCGGTTTGTATTGATTGGATGCTGCCGTTAAAAATGACACAAGGTTAACATGCACGCGGAGAAATCCCCACACACAGGGTACACGTAACGCTGCTTGTATTATTGCGGCTGTGCACTCTAAGTCTCGCAAGTAATAGATAGTTTTAGTTTCACGTACGTAGAATTCTCACGCGTGACCGGTGCGCATACTGAGAACTCACAGGGTCGCCGCGAGTCTCACGGGCAGACGTGATATTTTAATTTTTACCTTGCGGTCTTTACGCTGCTTCCGTACATAGAGTTGACCGACATGGCGGCGCCCTGCCCTCCCGCTCCGCAGCGATAACATCTTCCTGGATACTTCCTACGTGTGATATTGTGTTCGAAGCTGTAGTTTTCGCCTTCAGTTTGGCCAATCATACGTTCACCAAAAGTTTCAATCAAAAAACAGCTTCTGTTTTTCCGATAGAAGGGCGTTTTTCCGCCGTTAAGCCTGACAGAGTAGCGTGGGCAACTGGATGGTCCCTAGAAATAGCAACTGGCTCGCGCGATCACGAGTGGCTACAGCAGTGTCTCTGTCTGTGAGTAGATGGCGGTAAGAATAGAGACCGGGAGGCCGTTGAATGGCACCACCGTAGCTTCATCGCACAGCGCCGCCCGTGGCCAACCGCTCTTCAGTGTAATGCCGGCGGCGGTCAATGCAGTGTAGTTGTGCATGGCTTTCTGTCGTTCTGCTGCAGTGCAGCTTGCAAAGCGTAGATAAACACAAGAACTTTTCTCAGATCGGCAAATCTCAAAAGTAGAGGAGACCTTTACGACGCAACTCAAGTGCGTGATTTGCGCCCATACTCAGTAATTACAAATAGCAGACAACGCTCAATCCGCCAAGCTGGATGTCAAGCTGGAAGTGCAAGTCCCATTCCTACGTGCACAGTTTTTGTGCATGCATGCAGTTTGGCGTATCAAGGAATATATTGCAGTTAAATGCTCCTACAAAGCCGATATGTGCAGTCGATCCAGGAATGCTGCGGCGCTGGCCTTTAGCAGTTGATAATTGAATAGCGTCATGCATAGGCGAAAGACTAAGTTGGAGGGTGCCTTCTAATATTTTCCCCAAAACAGAAATCGTGATTAACGACGCTCGTTACTTAATAACTTCGGTAGAAACGTGTTTAATTTCACAGAAATGCGCTTACTACAGCCCCCGGGAATCGTTTACAGAAACAAGACCGCACGATAGTAGAATGTTACAGCTTGCCGGGGAAAAGCATTGCATTACAAGACTTGCAATGGTCGCTGGCTAGTTGGTAACTTGTATTCAAAAAAGCAGTTCCTGCGTAGGTAAAGGACGAGAGAAAGGAGACTGCCGAAAACCTGCCCTCAATTTCATAACTGAATGCTGCGGCCGAGTTTTATACGCTGCCACCTGCGCTTGAAAAATCATGCACTCCTCCGTCTAACGACTGATGATGGTTTATCGCAAAGCTTTCTCGCGTGGGTTGCCTTGGTTGCCTTCTGTGTGAGAACTTTGACTAGTTGAGCTTTGAATTTGACCAGCACGAAGTTTGGTCTTTTGATCGCAGCGTCTTTCACTTTGACGCTTCCCATTCTATTCCGCACGAAGAAAGCTTCGCGTTCAACCATCGTCGTCGTTAGATGGAGGGGCTGAATGATCATGCTGTTTCATTTTTCACTTCCATGCACTCCTCTCCAAATCCTAACTGCTTCCAACGTGTCGGAGATGTAGTCTGTGCTGGAGGACTCGGGCTGATGCACCCCAATTTGAGGCAACTCGTCGCGCGTTTTTGGTTTCTTCACAAGGCGTTACACGATTTTTTAGGTACCCGACAAATAATACTTATGAGTTAACAAACACAGGCTGACGTTAACAGTGCTACATTTTTAACTTTCGGGGCCAGCATTTATTCCACGCAGGTGGTAAAATGGCAAGGGGAGGGGGGATAGTTTGTAGCTTGGGCTGCTGGGCGGGTGAATAACTTTGGCTCTTGATAAAATGACCAGTGCCAACGTGGGAGTTCCGCTTCGGCTCTCAGGTTCCCATGCGGTCCCTCAGGGCAGCACCTGGCATCTTTTTTTTTCGGAAGGGGTTTCAAGTTATGGGAAGGGCTGAGCTTTGCCAAAAGGAACAGTAAGTCTCGCGTACGCGCCGCCTTGAAAAAAAGGGGAGCGGGTTTGAACACCAGAACGCCCTCCTGGCTACGACCAAACCAAAGGCACAAAGCTCACGGTTGCAGAAAGAAAGTGTAAACTGCAGCGATGTTTCCATGGCCGCACGGTAATCGATCCCGTATGTAAGAGCTTTTCTCTTCAAATCACACGTATCGAGGTATCCCATCGTTAAGGCTGGCGTAGACACCGTAGTCATTGAAACCAGTGAATATAATTTAAAGTGGTAGAAATAAATACAAATATTAATAGTTTTATTCCTACTCATACAGCGCGCAGCCAGGCGCAGAGATCTTTGTACCCAAAACGTCTTGCTCCAACTAAAGCGTCAAGTGATTGATGTGTATTGTAACGACAACCCACAGGCAATACTGACCTTAGACCCAAAGGATCCTTCGATAATGTCCTACCCAGCGTGATCCTTGCGAACCCAAACGAAACTGGGTGTGGTGCACGAGTCTACAAGTACGTGAAGGACCTCCTCACAAACAGAACGGCCAAAATTAAGATCGGGAAGGTCACTTCCGGCGCAGTCCAGCTCGGCGATAGAGGAACACCTCAGGGAGCAGTGCTGTCACCACTATTGTTTAACCTGGCGCTCCTCAAACTCCCCGCCCACCTACAGATTGTAGGAGCCGTGGAAGCATGCACTCTATGCTGATGACAGTACACTCTGGACCACCGCGAAATAATCAAGCATAATAAGCATTACCCCAAAAACTACAACTTGCGGCATCCATTGTAGAGGATATCGCCCGTAGCTGCGGTCTGGAGTGTTCCCCACAAAAATCGGAATTGCCTCTACTGGAGGGCCACAAACGCCTCAGCAAGGTTTCCAGCTCTAAGAGACCACCCATCCAAGTAGGCACTCATCTGATCCCTGAAGTTGAAAACATTCGCATCCTTGGGCTGTACCTTCAAAAATCAGGAACTAATACCATCACTATCGGAAAACTCAAGTCAATATGCCGACAAGTACACCAATTAAACAAAAGAATCACAAGTAGAAACCATGGTGTGACAGAGGCGGACATAACGAGAATTGTCGAGGCCTTCATAGTTACACGATTCATTTACAGTACACCATACCTCCGTCTTTCGGCTCGTGAAACTGACGAGATAAACATCATTACACGGAAATGCTATAAACAGGCGCTGGGCCTACAACAATAGACCAATACGGACAGACTTGAAGCAGTGCGTCTCTGTAACACAACCGATGAACTAATCTAAGCCCATCTGACGTGCAAATACAGAAGGCTCAAAAAAACGAAGGCGGGGGCACACGCACTCCGACGCCTGGGCCTCCACACGCATGGACCTCCCGAGAGACGAGTAAAGCACTCCTTACCGGCAACTTTGCGTTCTAGAATACATGTCGACCCCATCCCCAGAAATTTGCATCCGATACAACATCGTGACCGCAGGTGGAAAAGAGCGGCTACCACCGAAGCTCACCTATCGTGCATCCAGCCACAAGCACTTCTCTACACGGATGCTGCAACCCTGCCCATCCGGTGGGCCAGCTACAATCAAAGACATCTGGTTGCAGTCGTGGTCAATGGGAATGAAAATACGGTCTCCGCTATGACAATCCTGCCACAGATCTCAGTCTTAGAAGCCGAAGAAGTGACAAGCGCCTTGGCCATTGCCCAGGCACCAACAATGTCCCCCAGCATCTACGTAGTCTCTGACTCGGCAGAGGCATGCGGAAACTTTCCCTCCGGGGTCGTCTCAAGAAAAGCCCACGAGACTCGGCTCGGCCCCTCATCAAGGTACCGCCACACAAGAACTACATTACACCTGCTTTGGCCCTGGCACACTCAGGCAACAGGGGTAATGAGCGAGTTCACGCGGCCGCCAGCGCGCTAACCCACCCGTAAAACAAGCGTCGAGCCCCTCAAATTCGCCCTCCTCCGCCCTGTTCTGGAAACACCAATTTCAATTATTACCAAGCCGTGGATTACATGACCGATAGCCTAATGTCTTTCGCCGAAATAATTGAACATTTTCGGCCCAGGTGGCGACGGCTACCTTATCCCCATACCAACCTCACCAAGCCACAGCAAACAATCATAAGGCGACTGCAGACAAACACTCTCATGTGCCCAGTCAGACTCCAAAAGTTTTATTCAACGAAGTTCACCAACCCTCAGTGCAAGTTCTGTGACGGCGACGGAACCGTGGAGTACATGGTCTTGCTTTGCAGTCACACTCCGGACCTCCCGGGCGCCCCTCTTCCGGTACCTCTGATCGGCACTCATCCTCTCTTGCTTTCAGAACAGGCACCCCAACAAGCTACCACTAACCGCAGCATCCCGAATTCTATACCGTCATATTCCTAGGCCTGGGGGCTTTGCCTGGACAGCCCCTCCCTCGAGAACCAGCTCCTGTTGGTCGGCAGAGCAGAGGCCACGTTAATGGCATTCGGATTCCCCTGAGCCGGTGTCCAGGCCTCCTCTCCCCAACCCCGTCCCCTACTAAAGGCCACTAAGTGGCGTTCCACCACCCCCACGGGGCACTCAAGTATGCTTAGGTTCTTTGAAGGTGAAAGTTTGGCGGTGTCTATTAACAACTGTTTTACTGTGACATAGTATTTCCGTCTCCTTCGCTTTTGTTTCTTCGCCTTTTTCGGCAAATTACTTCGACAGGCTTGTTTTCTTCTACTCACATGGCATCACGCTAAGGTGTTATGCAGCAAGCGCTATTAACATTAGGCTTTGAACTCATAGTTGTGCGAATTTTGTGAAGCGGTCCCATTAGCTCCTCAAAGTTTCTGATTCCTGACTAATACTCCAAGTGTGTATGCACCAGTAAGAAACGAGCAAAAACAGCTTTTTGTTCAGCGCAGGCAACGCCCTCAGTTTCCTTTTACTACTTTTCAGCAATTGTACGTGCGTAATTGGGAAAATAAAAAGCGCGTGAATGCTGGTTAGGAATATTATGGTGCTAACCATGTCATCCTAACCACATCACCCTAACTTTATATTTCCATACGTTCATTTCGGACAGGGGTGCCACTTGGAGCCCTGCGTGGGTCATATTTGAATTGAGCATTTAAAAAAAAAGTGTGGCCGGCACTCACGCTAATCCAGGTGGCGGCAGCGACATTGTCGATGAACGCTCCAGCATTCGAAGCAACGCCGCTTATGCGGACGTAGCTCCACAGGCATACGCCGACGAAGTACAGACCCATGAGCAGGTTACAGAATTTGGCAAGGGAACCAGCTCCGAGCAGGGCGAAAGTGCATGACAAAATGTAGAAGGTCATAACTGTGGCGCACAGTGTAACCGGCGTACGCGCCGCCGCCAAGGTCCTCTTTGCCTCGTTGCGCGTTGCAAACTGCTCAAACGTTCCGTCGATCATCTGAAAATGTGAAGGAACGAATACATACAGTGACACAAGACCATCGCCTCCAGACAACTGTGACCTTCCTAACTTTAATTGTAATTGTGACGTTACGTACGCACATAGTATATTCGTGTTTAGGTGTTTCAGGATACTGTTTGCTGTGTGAAACATACAGGGGAGGGTGATGAATGCTATGCAAGAACTATAATGTCTAACAAAGTATAACGATCAAGTGTATCGTTTATACATAAACTATTTATCACTAGATCTGGTCTACATAACTTCTTGCCTTTCTACAATATCACCTGACAGAGAGATATATCTTGCATGTTACATCACGTTACATTACTAGTACGTTACATGAACGAATCAGCGATTCAATTACATTAACAGTAAAAGCAACCCCCCAAAACGGGCAGAACTGATAACATTTCCTCGAAACATATTTTACGAAATTGGTTTCAACTTCATATAGGTTTACAACAACATATTCGATGTCATAATTTATTCCCATATTTTATTGTTTAAAGAATGACGAATTACGCGTATGTGCGAAAACATGTTGGTATTACTCTCCCCGGAGTTAAGACCGTGGTACTCAAAAGTGTGGGTCTTACCCTTTCAGAATATCAGACCATGTTACTCATTGTCGGGAACCTCGGGCTTGGGAAAGGTGGAGAACGCTCCCCTTTTCATTAATACTTGATGGTGAGCTTGGAACACAAGTCACTTTCCACCATATTTTTGGCCTGGGTGTTGCAGGCTCCTGCTCAGCCACACCATGGCTACGGGAAACCTGCCGTCGCACACTTCAACTGTTGCAACTCATTCGCGAGATTCCCACGAAAGTCTGAAGGGTTCGCACAAAGGAGTCTCAGCTTCTCGCACGGGAAATCCTGCAGCCATGTCTCACGTATCATACTCTGTTTCTGCGTTTGACAGTGGTGACATGGGCTCGTTTAGAGACCCTCAATAGGGAAGCAAAGAGGACCACTACCTGCCTTCCTCGTTTAACACCGATCGCCGCACTACATGAAGACACTGGCATTAACACTATACGTGAGTTGGTCCCCCAGCGGCTGCAGGCAGCGGAGGTGTACTCGTCTGCGGCTGCCTTAAGGTGGCATATGGTCCTCCTATATAACACTACGCCAGCTCCCTCCCGAGAGCCCCCCTTTTTTACTTGAATACTGATTACTGATTGCAAGCCTCTGCACCAGTCTAGCCGGGTTGCGCCATAACTTGCCCCTAGTGGTTACTAAGATGCATTTTACGTCGACTCCAGCGTTGCAGACAGCCTCGTCACAACAGCTGCAGTGAAACCTGACACGCAGTTTTGTCCAGCCTGCCAACACTACGCCACTCAGAGGCCCCCGCCAACACTCACTCTGCTCAAAGCAAACTGCGACGCCTCGGCTACTATACAACGGTCGTCATGTTCACGGACTCAATGCAAGCCGTTTGACACCTTCTATTTCACATAAATCAACGCGAAGGGCGCGACACTTGACTTCAGTGAAGATAACGGGCTCCAACGACGTAAACTTATGGATAGCAACACGCGGAAACGGGAACCCGTATACCTCTCATGGCGCAGCCACTGCCTGTTCATTGCACTCAATTTGACAGTTCGTCACCGACAACGAAGACCTTCGGCCCGCGAGGCGAGCACATATTCCACCTTGTGGTTCAAGCTTCCCTGGTGGGCTAACCCTGAGGTGCTTACTCGGAGGATTCGTGTCGGTGCGATACTCACAACAGCTGTCAATTACACATGACCATCGGATTGACGGACACCATTCGACACTACTTGTCCGCATTGCTCTACATTGATATCGACCATAAGTATACATCATCTCCTGTGCACTTGCCATAGTCTACACGGCTACCGACATCGGCAGATAAACAGTGTAGGACTGCATACAGGCCGACCCCGCGACTAAGAACACTGGCTCTCTGGGACATATCACCGCAGGCTCTTTAGACTTTATTGCTGAGAACTACTTGTTCCTGTACATTGAGCACTATTTGTCTCCACCGAACCCCTGCAAACAAAACTTTCTAATAAAGAAATTTCGTATCTGTTTATACAAGATTGCGGCGTTAAAAGAAGATGAGATTGCTTGGACTGACTTAACCATCTCACTGTGCTATTTTCATTCCATTAGGTAAACGTTGAGGATGAATCCTAGTCACCCAGTATCTGGCATTGTGAGCTTAGGACATTCTTCTGGCTATACTGGCGCTGCCATGCGCCTGGCGTCGCCAACGTTGATTATAAACGAACCACCTGATGAACATGAACGCCCGGTTATAAAACCTTGATCCCTCCCATACCAACAGCTCGCAGTTTCCTCGTGAGCAGTGGCCGCTACATAAACCCTTGCGGCATCAACCCCGAGGCCGTCAGGTTGTCGCTTCGCCCAGAGCAATGGTATCCTCTCGTGAAATCTTAGACTAGCCCCTTCAAGACGACGTGCATGAGGTCTACTCGGCCTCGTACTATCATGTTGAGGGAGCTGTTCACCACATTAAAGTAAAGGCCCCTTCCGAGGAATCCGAACCCATCGATCCCGTACTAAGTACCAAAGGAGCCATGAGGACAAAACACAAGTTCGGTTCATTCGAGAGATTGCCTCGATAGAATCATACTAACACCACTGTTAACGCACACTTCGCTTAAATAAGCTGCATAACTAGAAAAAAACGGAATGGCCATTCGACCCACTAGCTCATTTCCCGCAACAGAACCGATGATGTCATATGAGCCCAGTGGTGCGATTGGCTGAGGACCGGAAGAGCAAACGCAAATTAGGCACGGTGATAGGCTTTCCGAACGGACTATTTGCGCTTAAGTTTAATGCATATTCATTTTTCAGCAGGAAGAACGTTGCGGTAAACAATTAAAGTTACGAAAACGCACGTAAACATAGAAGTATCCCATGCACACTGCTGTTGGTAGTAGGCGCACTATGCTTGTTTTACCTGCACAGCACTCCGCCGCTTTGAAGTTGTTTTACAGGACACTGGCCGATTGACGTAAGCGGCGTTGTCTTACGCGACCCTGTTTTTCGAGGATACCCTAGGCTTCACGAGACGATCACTTTTTACAGTAACGAAAACAACCCAGGTGCAAATACGCTCAAAAACAAAGCAACGGCTGGTCAACGGTTCGTGGATGACTTAAGCAGCGCCATCTTGGAGGGCTGACAGACAGCAAGGCCACAAACCCGAATGACGCAGTGGAAGTTCGCTTGAATACAAGCGCTTCTGACGTCATGGCTGACATTACGAAAACCCACGATTAGGCGCGAGAACCAAATTTTAACCTAAATTGATCAATTTCTCAGTGAACACGGCAGCATTTGCTGCCGGACAAGCGCTGTGGGCACTATAAAACGCTAAATCTTTCGAATAAAACAAACTTGTATTCTGTCTTCATGGCTCCTCAAGCACCGTCGCAACTCTAGGGGATCCTACCGGCCGCTGGAAATCAGCATTACCGCGAGCCCTGTGGGACATGGTCTCGTTGTGGCTATAAAGCTGGGACTAAGGCTTGGGCGAGGTGGTTCATAATTTGAAGGAGGGGAACAGCGCTAAAGTGAACACATACCGAAACGACAGCATGGTGTGCCAATTGGCTATAAAGCCATTTGGAACGGCGAAAATGCACACGTGATATACAGTCAAACCCGGCTATAACGAACCCGGATAAAGCGAATTATGCAATATATCGAACAAAAATTCAGTTACGGAAATACATGAAACATATTCCTTATACCGAAGCTCACATCCAATATATCGAACTCTGGGCTCATTGAATGGCCGCCGAAATGCATGATCTCGGAGCGGCGATTGAGATTTGGATTGGCCGCGACCACGAAGCAAGAGCCGCGACTGAGACATTGCGCCTCGCACGGAGCGACGTGACGCCCAATACCTTCCGTAACTGTTTCCGATGCGCGGGATTCGCGACGGAACCCGCACTGTCAGGGAGTCCGGACCAAGATAGCAGCATCGGTGAACTGTGTGAAGAGCTCGCCAGCGTTCCCGATGATGTCGGGAGTGAAATCCGTCCGACGCTTATAATGAAGCGCTTTCGGCAGTCGAAGTGCTCCGCCAATGCTTCTTAGATTTTTGAGGACGCGGACTCGAACTGGTGCAAACAATGTTTCGTGTAGAGAATGCTATGCTAGTTGAAGCCGCCAAAATGAAAGTTAGAACAAAAATCACCGCTTTTTCTTTTGCAACGTTGGCAGTTGAGGCGGAAAGTAGCTTTATTACTTGCAATAAATGCATCATTTTAGTATGGTAATGGATACTGTACTGTGTTCGTTTACGCGGATGGCGGAGTTGGTGAGGGGGGGGCGGATGGCGGAGTTGGTGAGGGGGGGGCTTGCGAACTCGAACAATAAGCTCATTATAGGCGGGTTCGGCTATATCAAACTAAACTATGATATATCTAACATATTGCAGTTCGCTATAAACGGGTTTGACTGTATCCCGCGCTCTGTCACGGGGGGACGCAAATTTATGGCTCACTATGGCGAGTTGCAAGTGCGGCTGTATCACAGGCCGAATCTATTGGCTGATGACACATGCAATGCAGAAGAAATCTGTAGTGGCGCCTCTGCCATGCTTGTGAAAAAAAAAACACTTTTCTTGCACAAAATCACAAGCTGTAAATGAATTCCTACGTCACTAAATACACAATTGAAGAAGCAACAGGATTTTGAATAAACTTGGCTTCACTAGAAAATGACAACCAAGTCTCCCGCACGTTACTAGAGTACAGAGCAAAGTTTTGGTAGTGGTAATGGTGTTAATTAACGGGCGGACATGACCCTGCCTTGTGTGCCGGCA
This sequence comes from Haemaphysalis longicornis, assembly GCA_013339765.2. Classification (NCBI taxonomy): domain Eukaryota; kingdom Metazoa; phylum Arthropoda; class Arachnida; order Ixodida; family Ixodidae; genus Haemaphysalis; species Haemaphysalis longicornis. The sequence goes on from CM023455.1 coordinate 113,469,077, forward strand.
ATTCCTCTCCTCGATCCGAGTCTTTTTTAATGCTTGGCGCTGGAAATCACCACGTGTCAGTGAGGCCTGCGTCCTTCAAGCATCAGTAATAATAGCAGTTGCAAATTAATGCAGGTTTAATTATTTGAAAAAAAATATATTTTATGTGTACCGCGTTGAGTTTTGCGTTGTTCCGTTATAAATGCTATAATAATCACACTTGAAATACAGAATCACAGATAGCAAGGAAGTGTGTAATGCTTATGGAGCGAAGAAAAGCAAACAAAAATGAACAAATAGGCCTTTCTGTGTGGTTTTACTGTTGCAGTTTTTACTCTTCGCGCTGTACTCGTTACTCTCAAAGCTTGATCTCTGATGTCCGCTATCACGAAGTTTCGATCCAATTTTCTTTTTGGAAGCTTGCCGCATAAACACGCCGCGGGGTAGTTTCATCCAGATTTTTTAAAGAATACGACTTCCTATATACAGTACCTATATTTTTGCCCAAGGTTGTTTACTGAATTGAATAAGTAGCTAACTTTTGTAAACGAGTTGCAAGGAGTACAGGCCACATCCATCGTTTATGTTGTATTACAGCACATACTGAAGAGCTCAAACGATCCTCTGAGCAAACGGGGCGTTGGATCACGAGCTGTAGTGTGCAGGAGCTGCTGCAACGTACCTGTGTGAGCTGGTCGAGGCACTGATGGGAAATGCTTTCCCTGGGCATCGTGAGTCTGTCACAAAACCACCTCCTCGCCATCTCTCGGTGCCCCCGGTGAAGAGTCTGCAGCATCGCGGGGCTAAGATAGGACTGGTCTCCACTGCAAAGCTGCCACAGAGAAAAGAAAACATAAAAAATGGGTGTCACATTGGCAACAACCTCCGCGCGTCCAGAGGGCACAGACGAGACTGCTATGTTTTCACTGGCAGGGGGAGTACAGCAGACTGTCGATCAACGGAACTTCAACGGACCGAAAAAATTAGTTCCACTTGACAGGAGTTCCGTTTACGGAAGATAGTTGTGAAAGTGAAAATTTATGAGCGTACTCACTCTTAATACGATTTCATGGAACTTTAAGCACTGGAAGGTGAATGTAGCTGATAGTTTTCCAGAAAGCAAGAAAACTACAAGAGGTTTAGACACTGCATTTACGAGGTTGATTTGGCAACAATTAGTCGCTGTGCACTACAAAATGCCTCAATTATTTTTGTTTGAATACGTGCAACTGCACCTTCACGGAGGCTAAATTCCTCAACTTTGCGAGTGCTTACGAGCCACGGAATTTAGAAGATGGCAATGCCGTTATGAAGCGCGAATAGCACCATGATCACACGAACGAGACGGCAGGAGCTGAGCACTGTAACCTCGGCGTCTTGAATCGAGACCGAACGACTGGAACAAGAACTGCGATGTTGCATTTGTTGCGCTAACACGGTTGACCACTAACGAAACGAGGCTTATGAGGCCAACGAGGCCAAACAAATATGAAGGAAGGATAAATATGGAGGAAGAAAAAAAACCAAAAACGAAACAGTTCGAACTGTAAAAAGCCGGTTCTCGTGTCTATGGGTTTCTAAAGATCTTCTATTTCTGGTTCCGTTTACACGGTGACACGGAAATTTTAGTTCCCATTACCGAGATCTTCTTTACGTTATTGAAATACAAAACCAACCAACTTACAGGAGACTTTTTCGTTTAAGCGGCAATTCCGTTTTAGCTATTTTCGTTTATCGAGATTCTGCTGTACTTATTGTGGCACATGTAGGGGCTACTAAATAACAGTTGAAAAATAGGGGCTGCAACGTGTCGCATGGACAATAATTAATTCTTCCGACGTGGCGACGTTAAGTGGAACTAAGGCTGTGGTCTTGTAACTGATGCTATCACTTCCTGGAACTCTCGACTACTACCTCTCGGAAAGAGTTTCGGCGTTAGTGACCGGCCACACGTGCGCAACGAGGCAGGTATGACCTAAAGCACCGTGGGAAAATAGTGCATTTTTGCAGGTAGTACTGATGAGTGCGAATGTATATACATTATGTGCACAGCAAATCAATCTCACCTAGACAAGTCACACTGCCAGGGAATCAAGTACGACTGCGGCAGTTTCGTGCAATCGGCCTCCATCAGAATGCATGGACTGTTTTATCTACAACTCCTGGACATCATACAGGAAGCTTGTTTGCTGGCGTACCTGTGAACCCATTTATTGTTATGCCACGAGGCACAACTTCCTATAAAAAAATGCGAAATACAAAAACTTGTATCCAAAAGCTTGATATCGCAGGGCAGTAGGGGGATGAAAATAAAAGAATAGCGATCAATGAAACATCGATTAGGAGATCTGTGTTTAAATACTAGCTGAAACAAGTTGACTCCGGAAGGTTTTTTTTGTTGTACAGAATTGTATTTGCTGACAAAAACTATCATCGGTCTAGGAAGGCTGCAGTATTGGGGAAAATATATCTGCTGGCATATAGACAAAGAAATATTTATCAGAATATTGTTGAACTTCATTGCCACCAATTAAAACAGGCGACGAATAGCACTGCTTTGTGGAATAGGCAGACCTCCACAACTTTTACTAATCTTTAAAAAGACAAGGCTCTGTCTGAGTGAACAGACGCATACAAGCCAAACTCACATCCCCCTTCCGGTATTCTAAATAACTCGTGGTTCAATAACGTGAAGCGGATGTCATGTGAAATTTCTTTCCAAACCTTCTGAACGACTGCACCACCATTTCACAGTGCTTCTATGGGATTTTGCGAAGTAACCAGGGAAGTAGCAAGCTAAGATTATAAGGAGGTCTCGTACGTTAGGAAAGGGACACGACCAACAAGGCCTTCACGGCAGACGACTGCCAGAAGATCAGAGCGAGAACTGACACTTGGTTTGAATGTCATCGTACCGTCGATGTTTCGTGCCGTCAAAAGACGTGACTGTCTATTAAAGACGATAGTCTTTTTTGGGCTACGCAAATACAAGAATTTGATCTGTCTGTCTGTCTGTCTGTTGGTCTGTCTGTCTGTCTGTCTGTCTGTCTGTCTGTGTCGGTCTGTCTGTCTGTCTGTCTGTCTGTCTGTCTGTCACTACACGCACACGCCCAGCCAAACAGGCATAATTTTCGAACTCAAAGTATTCATAGGCAGGACAGTTCCAAAGAGCTAAAATTTATGGCGTGGCTCACCCATGTCCTCATTAATTGAGCGCAAAGGAAACATCAGTCATATTTGAGGCAAAATGTAAGTGCATAACCGAGTGTAGCGGCGTTCACGTAATCAGAATACACGTTGTAAGTGTTTCTACAATAACAATGAAAAACTACGCATGTGAAAGCGGTTTCGAAAAAAAAGTGACGTGAAAGCAGACGCTAAAATTATATTTTAGGCACGTCCTCTCCGAAACAGAACAAAAACGACCTGAAAACACGCGCAATGCCTTAAAACACTGAGCGCCAGCATTGTGAACGCACAACGCAGAAACATTTAATTTATTTGAACAAAGAGTAACTGAATTCATAACGGCAGAAGCTAGAAGTGAGGGAAGGAGCCCGAGTCGAGTGGCGGGAGGAGGGAAGAGGGAGAGAGCGACACGCGACAGCTGCGGAAGATGACAACCGTCTACTGACGCCACTTACAACGAAGAAAGCAGGTACGCGGTCAATATTTCTATAAATATTGTTCGTAGGGGTCAAATTGGCCCGGTGCGGTTGCTAGGCCGCAAGTAAGTAGAAAATGATGAATCAACGCATTTTTACACATAATTAGTGAAACCTCAATTCAGTATGTCGTTACAGGCCTTTTCAAGGGCTACGGCGCCCTCTCTTGTCTACTTTGGTATCAACGCCGGGCTGATACTGAAACTAGTCAAGAGGGGGCACGCCAGCCTCTGGTGAATCACTGCTCCGCTCTTGACAGCTTTGCCTTTCAGTGGAACTGCTTTAATTTTTTGTTTTAAATTCTTGCCTGTGTACGAGAGGGACACGAACTAACGTTAATTCTTAAAATTGTGAAGGAAGTTCTTGTTCCCACCTGCTTGCAAGTTTCAGCTCGAGGCGACCGACCCAATTTAGTTGGAAAACGCCTACACTTCCCAACCATTGCGAATGCCATAAATGGTTTTTATTTGCACCGCTGACAACAAGCCCCATGTCTCGTTCAATATATTGGGCTAATTCACGGCTCCCTTGATTCCCCAGTTTACGAAAGAATTGACGCGTTGTCGAGGGGATTTCACCCTACCATTAAAAAATATGGTATATATATATGTTTATCTTCATTATTATATAGATATACTATATATATATATATATCTATATATATATAGATATGAGTATATATAATATATATAGATCTATATCATAATCTTTTTGATTTCTGGGTTTGTTTTTGTTCATTTTAGCGCTCAAGGACGGCATTGCTTTTTCTAACTTTTGTGACGATTGTACTCCATCTTTTTTAATGTTTTGAAAAAGTACCTAGGTGACGTAGTTTGGCCTAAATGACCACGTGTTGCTTTTTATTTAGTTTTTAATTTTACTTTTTATATTTTTATTAGCTGGTGAACATAAGAATGTAATAGGGTACGTGGTAGAGAAGAAGAGGAGAAAATTCAATCTGATCATCTGCACAGATCTGTCACAGCAGTGGAATTTCAGTGTCAGTTCGGCAACCACCACATCCGTCACAATGACAGCCTAATTGATCGCCTTATTTTATAAAATTAACCATGTACTAAGTGCGCTACCGCGAAAGCGCATTTTGCAGCAGTTCCTTGTTACATTTACTCTAAACAGGGGTTAAACAGGCGGCTGCCTTCAGCTGTTTACTGGTTTCCTTTTAACATATGGCGTTTACTTCGAAGTGATTGACGCTGTCTAATAATAATTTCCTAGATAGGAAGGGGGTGCCTACATTTTGTTTCGGTACATTTTCCGTTACTTCACCAGGATGTCACAGTGTTTTGAAGTGCTGTTACAATGCGTTTTCGCCAGCTGTAGCTCCTCTGTGGGGACTAAAGACGTCTGCAGTGCCGAGTATCGGGTTGAATGCGCGTTAAACTCGCGCGCAGCCCACGCAGACATAGGCCAGCGCTGCCCTTGCCACACGTTGGAGCGTCACGCTGCATAACTACGAACCCGTCTCTCCGGAAAATTCGAATTTCGAGAAGTATATTATCCTCTAGCCTCAATCGACCAGATTTAAGAGAAATTCCCAAGGTAAGTGTGTCAAGAGAAAACTTTTACATCTACCTCAAAATGCAGCCGTATGGCTGCAAAGGAAAGCGTTACCGCTATCTCGGAAACATGGCAGTTGAAAAAAAAATTTGTCGTGGTACCGAATCTGTGTACAGGTTGCTCATACAGTATTCTGGACCAGGGTAGATTGTTATTCCACTGCCACGTTTTCGAGATATCTCTATAGCTTTCATTTGCAGCCCTACAGCTTCATTTCTGGTAGATGTCGAAGTTTTTTTTCGCATCCTTCAGTTTTCCGAGGAACTACATTCATGCCAATAAAGGCTGGCTGAGGCAGCTGCAAAGCCAGGCCTGATTCGGTAAGCACTAACATAGGCGCGCCGCGGCTGCTCGATGGTACCCTTCTGCCGAGACGCGAAGGCTTAACCCTGCCATGAAAAGTACAAAACGCACACTACGCAATGAAGCAAAAAGCCCCAGATACCGCACGATATCGAGGCGTTAAGCAGCAGTGTCAAGGTGATGGTGTAGAGCAAAGCACGCACACGCGTATATATGTGCAATGGCGGATGGCCACTTTGAGAAACTCTTACAACAAGCTTTGGAATCCTTGTGTAACTTCTGCGGCAGGCTGTTGTTCACCTCAGAAGTCCAGCCTATCCGCCGTTCAAAGTGCCATTTTAGTACCAAATCTTGACGCCTTTCCATTACGTGATGGTCGGCTAAAGTTGTGAATGCCGCAATTTTTTGCATGCATAAACATTTAGATTTGCCTAACCAAGCCGCGATAAAGTATATGCCTTGTATCTCTGCGAAAATGCATATTTCGTCACTTTAGGATATCTATTCGTGACGATATTTTAAATATAGTTGGTTTTTCGCCAAAAAAGCAACAAAAAAAGAAACGTTAAAACAAAATAATGTAACCATGAAAGTCTTTCGAATCAAGCAGACGGACGGATCGGGAAAGTAAAGCTGCCAGGAAACACAAAAAACGCGAAAAATCACAAATCCGGCTAGATCTCACATCTCCGGAAAAGGGCATAATGTGGATCGAATTTAAGGCACTAAATTGTCTTGGTACGGTAAACGACGAACAGTTGCCAAAGACAATTAAAAATCTACGAAGGTATAACCAATCCAAAAACAGACCATAGAAAGCGCATCAGAGGGTGTCATCCTCAGTCCTTAGGTGAGAACAAAAATTAACGTCGAAAACATCAGCCAATGGTCGAAACGCAACCACATTGTAAGTACACGTATGTGCACAACAATGCACGATTGGCGAAGTTAGGACACTTCATTGCTCAAGTATTCTAAGTGCAGCACTTCGAAAAAACCAACCGAAGAAAACAATTAAAAACATTTCTTATGATTACCCAATATATTACACAAGTAATACAGAACAATAATATGCACGTAATCGCGAATACTGAACCGTGCACGCATATCGAACCAATTACGCCTTGCAAACCTTTTAACACTGAATTTCCACCTTTAGAAACAATTATCTCCAAGGAAATAAATATTCTACAGCTTACTGGTAGACAGTTGAAAAGCATGTTTTTTATATGTGGTTCCCTATGATATCCTCCTAAGGTTCGTCTCTTTCTCCTGTAAGTTCTTCTAGATGCTTACCTACAATCCTGCATGTGTGTTGTATGGCCAGGAATATTTATCCTACGAATAAGTGTGGATTTTTTTTTCAGAAGCGTAGATCGTATATATATATATATATATATATATATATATATATATATATATATATATATATATATATACTAATGTTGTGTGGTGGTGTGTGTGTGTGGTGTTGTGGTGTTGTGTGTGTGTGTGTGTGTGTGTGTGTGTGTGGAAAAACGTTTCACACTAGTAAAACCTCCGTCGTTGCTCGGAAAACCTCAGGGATAAGGTAATGACCGGGACTTCCAGAGTTCTGGTAATTGAAACACAGGTTGGATTGTTTTTATGAGCGGAAATAAAAAGGAAAAAAGTGGCTGAGGATTGCTATGCTTCCTAATGCGAAATTTGTATGTAGCGCAAACTACAGCCTTCTGGGTCATGGCGCAGAGCTGATGCGTCTCAGGAAGTGATCGCGTGTTAGCGAGCGCACGGCGTCGCGCGCTACTCTGTCGTTATCTTGCTGCGCATCGCCATCGCCGAGCACGTTGTGGTAAATCGTGTTTGAACCTCCCGCGCAAACGTCACGCGGCTCGGATGAGCTACGCAACGAGGAGCATGTCTGCCCCCCGCCTTCAGACTTTCAAGTTTCTCCACCGACGAGCATCTCCTGCAGGCTCAGCATACTCCTCTCCCCCTCCAACATTCGTGACACTTCCCTCCGCCGTTCTCTTTCTGTCTTCGTTCGCTCGGTTAGAACGCTGTCACCACCGCCAAACCACAGTAGCGACCACTACAGTTCTCGCACAAAAAACGCATTAAAAGTGATGTCGATGAGTTGCGTGCCGTCCTACAGGCGGCTTTCGAGCATGCCAACACGTACGGGAAAATTATTTTTGAATTGAACAAACCTTTCGCCTAGGTAATAAGCTACATGCTGCGGCCGATGAGCATAACTATCTCGTACAAGTTGAAAGCGCGGACGCTGGCCAGGAAAAAAAATTCAAGTCCATTCCACGTGCGAGTCGGAATCACCATTAGAGCGGTAAAGGCATCGTCACTTATTAACAACGATCACAATGGCTGTGTTGTTACGGTGATGCACTGATCGGCCTACTCGCAACTGCACACATATACTTGGTTACTTCTTGTAAAAACACTGCGCTAAATTGAAATTAACAAAGACGAAGGGCGGCGGGCGTGGCCAGCTCTGAGTGAGACTTCGCCGAAAAGAGGTGACGATAACAACTATCAAGAACTGAACACACATAGGGTTTTGTGTGGTGGTTTCAAATGTTTCTGTTTCTATGTTTATGTTTCTAATGTTTTCCGATAAGGTCAGGAAATAAAGGCCAGTAAATAGTTGCGCTTTCGTAAGTCTGCATCTTGTGTTCCGTCGTCCTTCATCTTCGCTAACTTCAATTGAGAGCCGTGTTTTTGAGGAAATAAGGTACCAACTAGCTCAGAAGCAAGCTTTCATTGACAACACTTGGTTAATGTCAAACGGATGCAAGTACACCGCTGGGTGGACCGTTTGGCTGTATCGGAGTGGAATCTCAAGCCAAATGTCGTCAATGTGAAAGGCGTAAAACCCCGCCTTTCCGGTCCGCACGTAGTAAGCATTCAAATCACCGCCCATTCGCACAGGAGTAGTGTCATTGCAATTACTCCACTGTCCGACGGTAGTCCGAGGGCATTTAAATACTTTCTATGGGTACAGAGTGCAAAACCCGGAATGTGCGATCGAACACAAGAAAAGGGTTTGCTTCCGCTAAACGCTCTCAAATGCCTTCGTCCTCTTGCTGCTGGAAACAATTTGCTTCGAGGTCCGCTTCCGTCTTTGCCTTTCGAATGCTTTCCATCTGTGCCTACACAGCACGGCTCTGCTAGTTCTCTTTTGCAACTGCAAAGTTAAAGCGCGTGCTATGTAACACCTCGTGCTGCAGGGGCACGTGCAGCCTCATGAGTTTTTGGTGTGAGCACATCAAAAATGCACGGAAAAGTAGTTTACTACAGCTTCGCTGTAAAACAAAATATCGCGTAGCATTGTTTTGAGCTGGGAAGCATTCGGCAAACACGTTCAAGTAATAAAAAGTAAGCTACCTCTATCCCTGAAAAGAACATTATACAACCAACACGTGCCGACATTGATAACTTGTGCGCCAGCCCATTCAGGCCGTAGCAGCTTCAAGGATACCGTAGTTCAGGCCAGAGATCAATGGAAAGAAGGCAAATAGGTGAAACTCTTAGTGACACGAAACCAGCATCCCGTTTCAGGAAAAGAACTCGAATAGGAGACAGCCCAAATTTAGAGAATGAAGTAGGCTTGTAATAAGAAGTGACCTCTGAAGGACCAGCGGGGTGACGAAGTGGATGCCGAGATGGGACACAGAAAGGTTGGGAAGACCATTAATGCGATAGAAGGGCGACAGTAGAAAAATCGGTTGCAACGAAAGAACGGTTGGAGAACAATGGGAGAGGCCTTCTCCGGGCAGCGGGCTGAAACGAAATAATGACAATGACAAACAACCTTTGCGTTCATGATGGAAAGGACGAGACGGGAAAAGAAGATCGTGAAAAGTGGAAGGGGTATATAGGAGAGGAGCGTACGTGGTGGAAGGGGCAGGAGACTTGTTTCGACGACGTTTGCTGTGAAGAAGGCAGATACGCGGCCATTGCACTATTCTAAAGAACAGGTTCACACCAGCTTTAAACCAGCTCTTTTAAACGTAGAAGAAGAATGACAATGATTACGCAATTTTTCGAATAAGAGACCACGTATTTGTAAGTTTTAACCACGGCCTAATTTAAGACTAGACAGACAACAGCGCTCACGCTGTGTCGCTATTCAAATTCTTGACGTCACAATATAAGTATAATTAAGCCGGTAATATTCCACTAAATCAAAATTTCCAGTTTCAAAGCACAATGAGCCTATTTAGACCACCTTTGTGGATGTAGCAAATACTGTGTTCGGGAGTACACCCATTATCTTTAAATTAACACCACGATTGCACAAATATTGGGGTGGTATAAAGTATCTCCTTTGAAATGTACCGACTGCAGTCGGTACCCGCCGTTTGACGTACAATGGGTAGGACGGCTTCCGTGGACGGTAAAGATCAACTCCAAAGTCACGTAACGCTAATCCTAACGGAAATAAGTAAGACTGCATGTCGTGCTTTTAGGGCTAACGTTGTCGACCGGAAAAAAACACCCATGGTATCAATTGTTCGTGACGCTGCAGGTACCGGTTGGCGTTGCAACACATAAAAGTGAAACGTTGGGAGTGATAGCTGACGCCCAACGCAATATTCCTGCTGCCATTATATCAAAGTTACGCTCATAGAGAAGCAAATATTCACAGTGCTGCATGGAATGTTTTTTATGAACAGGAATGTACGCTACTGGAGTGTGTGGTGCGCCACCCGGGGTGCACGCAACAGCATCAATCAATCAATCAACGGCTTAGAGCGAAGAACTATTTAGGTTGATGGCAAAAAATCTGCGCCGGTGCTCTGAATTCTGTTTGCGAATGCTGAAGCCTAAGATAGTGCGGCATGCCAACAGAGTGGTAGATGCCCGTCGTGGGGTAATGGACAGGCTTTATAAGCACGAATGTTTGCCGCTTTCGCATAATATTTCTTCGTCTACGCAGCCAATCCGGCCGCCGATTTTTCTTTGAGCGAAATGAGCACGTACCTTCTCCATGCCCCTTTTATAATTGTCCAATGCTGCAGCGGTCAGAAAGTCCAATTCTGCCGTCACCTGGAATGTTTCGCGATAACATTAGCCTCACGCCACTTCACGCAAAAAATCATTTACAACCTCACGTATGGCCTCAGGATCCAGAAGCTTATGCTCTTTGACTGTATTAACGTACATCTGCAACGGGTGGAACCAAATGAGGCGCGTTTGCAATTACAGGATTGGGTCTCTCTTACCTTGAAATAGGTCATTAACTCTTGGCAAGATATCTCTCTGCCATTAATTTTCTTCACCAGAAGATTGTCTGGAGCCAGTAGAGACGGCACCAACTCTTCAAGCTGCTTCTTGAAGGCGTCTTCGATGTCCGAGAGGGGGCCGTCAAACGATGGCGTAGCAGCCACCTGTGTGGGCATGGAGTTACCAAAATGTTACTTGTCGGCCGGCTAAGCACAACAGTGCTGCGTGGTAAAGCTCAACCTGCAGCTCAATTTAGTTCTCGGACGACAATATAACAAGAACTTGCGCCATATCGTCAGACGACGCGTCAGAAGAGAGGCATTCAGTGATTATGCAAGAGATTTGCACTTGTATTTTGGGGTAATTTTTCCACTGAGCTGGCTAAAGTGGTGCATAATAAGCAGCGTTGGAGGTGCTACTAAGCGGGGCGGTACTAACTATGGTGGCATAAGGGAGCTGGTACAAAAGTTAAAATTTACAACCTCAGAAAGGGGCGAAATATGTCCGTTAACCAAATACATTGAATTTGTATCAATGAAATGTACAGTTTTGACAAATACAGCCAGTGCACGTTTTACAGGCAGCATAAACGTTACGCCTAACTTGCGCAAAAATAGAAAGGGAATTGTGTGGTGCATTCTTAATTCTTTCGTGGTGAGAGATCTGCTAAAAAGTGGTTTGAAGGAACAAGTTTGGTGCTTGGATCAGCATTAAATTCGTAAGTTGTTTTACAGGGACACTGGTGGGGCAAAATTAAAGTAATCTGATCATACGGGTCGTTACCAGTGAACCACACTTCGGTTTGTATGCTTGGTTAGCATTCTGCGCTCATGTTTCTGTTACTGCAAATTATACACACGCAACAAAGCACAATTTAAAAGGAAAGATGAACTTTCTACCCGCATTACGATTGTAGCGAACCTATGAATGTAATGGACGTAGCTATTATAGTTCACCACTAACACTTTGAAGCTCAGGTGTTATAGTGATACATACATTCCTAAAATATTGTGCCTTCTCAGGAGGGAAAGCTCCCTTTAACTGAAAATAATGTGTCCTTTCCCCGACGTTGAGGAGCTAACCGTCCTAACTGAATAGGTATTTCATCGAATGTTCTACAAGCATCGAATTATTATCAGCTGCAAAAAACTTCTACTGAAGGTTGCACAGTTGAGTGGAATGTCAGCAGTAGCATGGCATGGTGGTGAGAGGCTCAAAATCATAAAACCTCAACTTTAACTTCACCCAGAGAACTAATAAAAGGTCATTTGGGATTTAAAAATGCATGCGCGTCTCATACCTCTCCGTCTGTAACTCGAGGCTCTGCCCTAAGCACACGCATTGCTCTAACTTCAGAAGCCTGCAACGCGGCGTTTCCCGCACGCCTCACGCACATCCTGGCAACCGGGCTTTGCGTTCTAACCGTCTCATACGTGATGTTTGGTCACACAGCAGCAGCATGCTTGCCTGTCACTCGTTTACCACCATTCCGGCATTTCGTCGCCATTTTTCTTACCCAATCTTGTTTTTCCGCCATGCACTGGCTGCGCCCTACGTTTTACAACACGTAGAAAAGGTGACTGGACGCGCCGCGACGTCGTGCGACGGGCCCGGCTGGCATAGGTACCTATCGAGCCTCACTTTTACTTAACGGCTCCCTGAAAATGTATCCAGTGGTGTGAAAGCAGCGCCAATGCAGCCGATGACGCCACCGGCTCAACTACCGCTACATCTCTACGCACGCGCGTCACGTTGTCTGTCCGTAAGTCAACGGCAAACATTTTTGCTGACATGCCTCATTTATTCCTCAGGCAATAATAACGAGTGTGGCTGCTTGGGCAATGCGCCAAGAGGCAACAGAACAGACCAGAAAATGTATTGTGCTGCCACACAAAAAAAATTAACTTGTAACTGTTCCCTCCTGACGGACAGATTTCAACTTTAACTAAAAATTGCTTTGCCCGAACTTCCCAACAAACAAAATCACTTTTATCATCATGGAAACTTTGCGTTGGCATCAAGGGGATACGATCGAACGGAATTAGAGTCCCCACTACAATCTCCCAGTTACGTCTTGGGTGGTGGTATAGGTCAGAGGCCGCAAATCGCACAAACAAGATTCGGTGACGTCAGAAAAATTGCCGGATAGGGCTTGAGGATTCACCACTATACCATGTGTTTTTTAATATGTCAAATATTTGTTCAAAATTAGCGATGGAAGGGATATTGTTATCGGGACAAAACCGCCTTTTTAACAAATCGAACTTGTATTTTGTCTTCATGGAACCCTCAACGCTCGCGGTCAACAAAGAGCACTACAGTGCATACCCTGTCACCAGGATGTGCCATGAGGAAGCAGCGGATCTTCGTAAAACAGGACCTGAGGATCCTGCGCAGTTGCTCCTGCTCCTGGTTCTGTTCCTCCAACATCTGCAAAGTCCTATCGAGGAAACACGTGCCACCTTCAGCTCCGTATCCAGCATCATGCAGGTTACTCCAGTCTCTAACCAGGAAAAGAAGTTCTTGGAAGGGCTGTTTAGTCCGGTCCTGTGGAACGAGAAATTACAGCAAAGAGTCCATATTAGCGTACGTTACATAGCCCGCCAGCCATCACTGAATCTGCTCACACCTTCTCCACCAGCCTTCCGCACTCGCTGAGGAGTTGTAGGTGTTGGAGATCGCTCTCTTTGATGGCCTGAGAGAGGTTGTAGACCTGCACCGAGCTTGTCATAATGCTCAGGGCTAAAAGTTTGGAGCAGTCTGCGGCGGTGGACGTGGAGTCGAAGGCCCCATGAGTGTACATGAACAATACAGCAAGTCTCTGACCATCGGACCTTGTCACCTGCAGAGGTCAGGAATTTAGAATGCGCCCACCACAATCATCAAGAAAAAAAGACATCCTCACCAAGAAGGCCTCGTTCCAGAGGAGAATACCAGTGGAGTTCCTTTCGCAGGCCTCCCGCCAGGACGAGCCGCCTAGGCGGACGCTGGGGTCATCCATCCAGCTGCTCTCGCCCTCGCTGTGCATGTACCGAAGGAAAAAGTCAAGCAGAAGGGACTTTCCCTTGCGAAAGGCGCCCGCAACTGAAACCACAACGACGGGCTTGTCTTTCACATCGTCCGCCAGGAGAATACGGCCCAGCGCCTCCTCGTCCAGCTCGAAGCTGTGGTCATCTGTAGTACGCAGGATTTGCACCATACGACCTGTCTTCACCCGATCAAGCATGTCGTCTCTGTGTGATAGGCAACAAACGACCACAGACAAATTGGCGGCGAGGCAGGAACGGCGGGAATGCAGGTCGCGACTACTGGGAACTAGGATGACTTAGTGGCTCTATATCCGGCTGGTTTCAAGGGGGCGTATCATGAAGCATCCTGCGGGAGCCACAAAACAGCAAGACACAGAGCAGGAAAAGCTGTCAAGGTGAAATTTAGAGCTTTGTCATGTACTCTTTCACCGCTTAACTCAAACTCCCCACGCGAGCTCCGGATCACTCGCAGTTACAGACACGTTCATGCCCTAAGTCTTGCATCGTCGGCTGACTAACTGGACCGACATTATGCTACTCCTCCTGCCTTAGTAACGAATTCGGAGAAAAAGTCACACATCTCGCAAAGAGTGTAGTATAGGGCATTTGTCATATATGGCGAAGGCAGACTAGCTATCTTAACTGAGGCTCCTTTCTCCAGATTAAGTTGTGGCATCGCCCTGTACACCCTTCTGTGTCGCCTGCGACGCCTGAACAATCCACATCCTGTAGTGGCATCCTGAGATCTTCGCTGTGCTTTGCAATGAACATGTGGAGAACTGACTGGATAATTATTACATCGTCAGCTTCTTAACTTGGTGGGATGATTCCCTTAAAGGAGCCATGAAGAGAAAACACAAGTTTGGTTCATTCAAACGATTGCCTCGTTAGAATCATGCTGACACCACTTTTAACATAAACTTCGCTCAAATAAGCTACATAATTAGGAAAAAAGAGAATGGCCATGCGACCCACCAGCTCATTTCCCGCAACAGAACCTAAGATGTCATTCGAGCCAGCTCGGCGATTGGCGGAGGCCGGCAGAAGCAGACGCAAATTAGGTAGAGTGTATAAGGTAGCCGAACGAGCGATTTGCGCTTAAATTTAGGGTACATTCTTTACAAAGCAATAAGAATGGTGGGACAAACAGTAAAGTTACGAAAGCACATGTAAACATAGAAGTACTGTTGCCTACTGCTGTTGGTACTGCGCGCACAGTGCTTGGTTTAGCTGCACAGCACTGCGGGGCCGCGGCGCTTTGGGGTTGTCTAAGACGACACTGGCCGATTGACGCAAGCAACGGTGTCTTACGTGACCATATTTGTCGAGCGAGCAGTTTCAGGGAATGATTATTTTCTCCCAGAACAAAAACAAGCCATGTTTAAATCCGTTCAAAAACAAACCAAAGGCAGAAAATGGCTTGCCACGGTATGGTGGCGCCATCTAGGTTACAGTAGAATACGTCGTGCAATACTGCTGTACAGGGTAGAGACACCCTTTGAGCGGTCCCGTGCCGCCGCAATTGGGTCAACGTGCTCAACGCGTTGTGGTTTTCGTTTCCCACGAGACCTAGCAACGCGAAACAGGTAAGATGATTCAAACTTCGCCAGTAAACCGCGTTGCGGCGATAATTTTAGCGCGGTTTTGACACAATCACTTGCTTCGGCGGCGAGCGAGCGACTCAAAATGGCGGCGCCAGCGTATGCGCGTCTCTACCCTGTACGGCGGACGCGTGAATTAAGGTATTCCAGGCTACAGAGCAGAGCGGTCGGTTCCTGTGATGTCATTGCAGACCGGGAAAACAAACATTTAGCGGGAAAATCGAAATTTTACTTGATTGAATATTTCTCAGTGAATAAACGTCGTTTGTATCCGGACAAGCGCTGGGGGCACTATAAAAATGAAATCTTCCGAATAAAACAAACTTGCATTTTCTCTTCATGGCTCCTTTAAGCTTCTAAGTGTTTTCTTCTACCTCAGTGAGGCAGCGAAGACGTGGTAATTCAACCATGAAGATCACTTAACGGACTAGCAGTGATTTACTTCTCAGCTGCGCCTATCCTTCGGCGCAGTTGGGACAGATATGCCGCGAACACACCAAGTTGGTGTATTTCTGAGGGATCGGGAGCTTTGAGGGGCTAATGTGACCGATTGACAAACTTCCTTAAATTAATAATTGGAAATGTAAAGGTTTTAGAA
>CM023455.1:113485152-113706486 GCA_013339765.2 Haemaphysalis longicornis
ATTTAAAATTATGGCTCGAGCCCAATAGCTGAAGTTATAAAATATCTCAGGAAGCACCCATCGCTTATTACAGTGACTCTTGGCATAGGAAAATAAAAGGAGGTTCTTGGGAATGCGTAAATTATATAGGTGTGCATCCAAATAAAAAAGCCGCAACTAATATTTTCTCCATTTTGTATTCACAGCACCGTACATCCTGATTCACTACAGCTAATAAATAGCCAGAAACCTTTACAGATTTAACTTGAGCTCATGAACGGTACTTGTGCCTGTCTTCCTTAAGCCCGGTGCGACAAGAAAAAAAATTCGATAGGGAAGTGACACTTCAGGTGCTTCAATGCGCCCTAAAAGAATCTATCTATCGAGCCCAATAGGTCTGGCGGATGAAACAGCAAAATTTATGTAACACATTGATATCTTTGCGGAAGTGCTGGTTATGCTGAGCTTTTGAATTTCCTGGACCGAGGAAGTTAATCACTATGCGGTAATCAGCAAGCAAACAGATATATGGCGCCTTGGTAAAAACTAGCGGTGTACTAAGATGAAATCGCTGCGTTAAATTAAACACGCTATATACTGTGGAATGCTCACACCAGGAAGCGAAAACGGTTATCAGGTGATGTTTCGACGTTAGTGGTGGCGCTTATCTCCTGGCATACTGCGTATTGCTTGATAATTATGGTCTTAATTGTAATAATATAACTTTATGACGATGTCTGAGGCTTTCTTACGTTTCTTTTCTAGGCCTGACCAAGTTGCACATGGCGTGTTGAAGCTTCTCCAAGACGAACCGAATGGTGCGGCCTTGCTCTGTTTGAAAAGTGTCGGGTTTAGATACCATGACTTCCCTGCCCTACCAATTGCATGAACAAATGGGGGCCAGTCACGATTGTACTTTATTTCCACTTTGTTTATAATGGCAGAAAGCGTTGTCTCACTACAAAGATTAAACAACAATAAACCGCAACAACGCACTGTAGAGGTGTAATGAGTGATGCATTTTATTCAAGGTTTCTTCTGCCTTAGCAGTGGTATGGCACATGTCTGTCTGCAATTCATTTTGCTTTTAAAATTATTGCAATTGCCAGCACGGCCATTGTATTCGAACTTCAGGCATCTCTTCCTTTGTGAGTTGTAGTACCAACGCGTCTCCATCATCCACCCTGCTCCAGGGTCGCGTGAACATTTGCACACTGTAAGGAGTACAGAAGCATAATTCAGAATGAAACAGAAACATAACGAATTAAGCGAACTAGTTAATAGACGATTGGTGTTCAAAGTAGAGGTGTTCGAAAGAGATCGTGGCACCTTATTAAAATTTTATTTGAAGGGACCCTGCAACACCTACCATCGACCGCTACGAATTTATTTTGGGGTAAAGTCTACTGCCTCAGCAATCTCCTCCCGCAAGAATTATGAAAATCCGTTCACTATCACCGGAGCTACGCGCTATGAGAAATCCCGCATAATCGTTCCCTCTCAACTCGACTGCGGACAACGCTCCGAAAGCTGGCCGCTCTCTCCCGGAGAGGGGGGCGGCTCGCGGCGTTCTTTTCCGCGGCCTCGAATATATCACAGGCCAGGGAGTTTTCTCCTTCTCTCCGCAACGTGAAGGGTCTCTTTCCGGTCTGGTGCCACAAAAAAGCAGGCATGGGTGCCTGCTCGCAAGCGCGGGCTCCGGCTGGTAGGACGTTTTTCAAGCAATAAACGTTTGTTGTAGAGTGGTTTGGTTGAAAGGGAAGTATTAAGCTCATCACTCAAACCCAGGGCGCACTCAAAGCACAAAAAAAACGAAAAACTGTGCCTACAGGTTCAGGCATATAAGAAATTCATGCACGGCGCTGACAATGGCGTATCGTCACAGGAAATGCGAGAAAAATATCCGCGAAGTTGATCAGTGACAGCCGATCGGACAGCCATGGCCTCAATGACGTCGTTTAGGCCATGCCAGAGATGCATAATGAGGAAAACTGAAAAGAGCGCGGTTGGTTTTTCCGCGTGTTTCACAGCGATTTGCGTGCTCACCGCTTCACGTGCATGTGTAATATTTGGTTCAGGTATTTCTGGTAGTGCAGGTTTACTAGCACTGCTCAAAGAGTGTTTCAGGGTCCCTTTAAGGGTTTCGATTTCTCTCTACTATACGCCTCTGTTTCTAGTACCTGGAAATTCTGAACTTGTGGCCGAAATGTTAGTTCTAGAAGCATTGAGAAACGGACGCCAGTGCAATTCTTTTTCTCCGTGAGGGGAAGAGAACTATTTATTTCATCGAAAGAGAACGAATGATTCGTAATATTTTACACACTTTATACGTAGTACGAGTGCTTCATTAGCCTCTGAGTTGGTGATAATGCCGCGAACTATACCTTCTGGTTTATTTATTTGTGTATATTTTTGACTGCGTGTGGTTGCGCCTGGCTGTCCTTTCTAAGAAGGGAAGCGCGCGTTTCCGTCTCTTCCTTCTGTGTGCCGCGCAGGCTGTCTAATTATTTTGTAGGAAGAGTGTATCGCCTGTCGCCACAAGAATATAATGCTCGCTTTAATCTCCAGTCTTGTAGATGTGATTTGATGATTCTCGAAGGATTAACGCCGGAGGATAAACACTCGCAAGGCAAACACCGCGGCATTCGATTCGTCGACGTCAGTCTGCGCACGTCAGTTCGTTGACTTGTATTTTTTTATTTTACGCCGCTTGTATTTTTTATTGAGTTTTTGTGGAGCACAAGTTAGCTGCAGTCAACGTTTGTTCCTTGAAGAGAGAGAGAAAAAAAACTTTTTATTCGTCGAGCAGAGGCTAACGTATGAGCTTCGCCCCGTTAAAGGCATCCCTAGTTCAGGATTCCTTGGCTTCGACTGGCTGTCCTTGCTCGGGTCACCAGGTTGAGCTGGGTATCCGTGTGAGTGAGTGAATAAACTTTATTGTGCTCAAAACTGGGGGAGGAGAGGAGCGGAATGGGATGTTCCGCGGGTCCTTTCTCATCAGATGGCGGCCAGAATCCCGTTGGCCCTAGAGGCATCCTCAGCCGTTCGGACGGCTCGTAGTTGGGACTTTGCGTCGGAGCTGAGCAACACCGCCTCCCACTGCTCAAGGTAATTTATGATAAATCTCGGTGACGTGGGTGTTGTGCGAAGGGGGTGCTGTGGGCAGACTCAAATTATATGATGGAGGTTAGCTTTTGCGGCGCACCACTGACAGGAGTCTTTATAGAGGCCGGGATAAACGTGGTTGTAGGCGGCGGGGTTGAGGAATGTGTTAGACTGTACAAGCGTCCATGCCACAGATTGCCACCTAGTCAGTAAGTGATGTGGCGCCGCGTATTTTAGGTGGCCTAAACGGTAGTGATTGGTTATTTCCTTATTTTTGACTAGCTCGTCCCTGCCCCCCGTCTTGTGCACACGCTCGGAAGAATCGAGATCGTCCCTGCAGCTCCACACGCGGGCCACCTCATAAGCGTGCTCGTTTCCCGGCAGAGAGACAAATGAGTTGACGTGCATATAAGTTGGGCATGACGTAAGTAGGAACCCTCGTATCGGTGAAGTGTGCGCTGAGCTTCTGCGGAGTTTCTACCCATGGCGATGGTTCGGGGGGGCTGTTTTGGAGGCGCTGACTATTATCTTGGCAGATGTGGAAGAGAGCGCTAGTGCAATGGCCATTTCTTCCACAGTTTCCGGGTGAATTGTGGCGATTGATCCAGCGACGACCGAGTTACCCTTTGGGTCTACGACTGCGATGGCCACGGCTTCCCGGTCTGGGTAGTCGGCCGCATCAACGTAGAACACGCGTTCCTCATTAAGCAAGCGGCGTTGTAAGGCTTGCGCTCGTGCAAGGCGGCGTTCGACGTTGTGCTCGGGGTATTTTGAGGGAAATGGGTGTGTGTATATTCGTCCTCTGATAATCCGTTAGGGCCACCTTGTCTCCGTGCTTTGTGAGCTGCTTGATGTTTAGCTATTGTAGAATGCAGCGGCCGGTGTTGCTCCCGGCGAGGCGTTGAAGTTGCACAATCCGTTCCGCTTCCACAAGATCATCGAGAAAGCTGTGGACACCCACAGCTAGGAAGCGTTCCGTAGAAGCTACGATAGGGATGTCTAAGGCCCGTTTATAGGCTTTGAGGATAATGCAGTCTAGCTTCTCTCTCTGAGATTTCTTGAGATCCAGGAATGGAGCCACGTAGGTGATGCGGCTCTGGGCTGCCCAGGGAAGCCCTCCCCTCCACTGCTCGAAGGTGGGGCTCTGAAGTGAAGGTCATTCTGGAGTGCGTTGGCACGCCCATACTGTATGTTATAGGGTGTCAGGCTAGGGACAGTAAGCACAGAATGAAGGTGGTTGGGTGGGGAGATGATAAGGTGGAGGCAGGTGGATGGGGGTAGGTATTCGTTTGGAGCCGCAACCAAGTCGTAGCATTGCCTCGGGAGAGGCGCCACTGTGGTGGTGGGAAGCTTCGGAGAGTAAAAATTGGCCACCGTCGAAAAGGGCTCGGTGTACCAAATCGCGAGCCGCGGCATGAGCCGCTTCATTGCCGTGGATGGCGACGTGTCCAGGTGCCCAGACGATGCAGATGTCAGGACTCGCCGAGCAGTTTTTGAGGATGACTAGGGCTGATAGAGAGATGCGGCCTATCAGGTAGTCGGCAGGCTGTCTGCGAATCGGCGAGAGAAGTGTCGGCTTCTTCAGGGTGTGAAGTGGCGGCCAGGACAATAGCCATTTCTTTAGCGATATCAATTGAAGTTGTGGTAGTTGTAGCTCCTGATGCACTGGGCATTATGTGTAACTACACAGGCTACGTTGCCGGGGTGTCCAGTGTAGGAGGTATTATCTGCTTGTAGGGCGGTGGGGTCGTTCCGTATAGCGCTGTCATGTCCCGAGCATGACCAGCCCTGCGGCTACGGTGGTTTTTGGCGTGTATATTGCGAGGCATTGGTACCACCCGGATGTAATTGGTACCACTCGGATGCAGGGCGAGAGCGCATGCATTTTTTTTGTTTCCTCACGGGTACCTTGCTGTGTCCTAACGCTTTAGGAAATTGTCTACCTGTAGAGTCAATTGCAGGCGCCGTAGTTGAGCTGAGGAATGGGCTTTTTGCAGCTCCTCCCACGTGTTGTGAACTCCAAAATTGAGTAGTTTTGGGGTCGCAGTGGGAAGGGGTAGGCCAAGGGCGGTTTTGGACGCTTGGCGAATCATGGTGTAGAGTCGAACCTTTTCTGTTGTTTTGAGAGTGAGGTATAGGGTTACGTAGGTTGTGTGATTAGCAAGCAAAGGGTGTACTATTCGGAGGGTTTATTGCTTTTTCTCGGAACGAGAAAGACTCCAGCGTTCGCCGTAATCGGGGCAACACTTGGTCGGAACGAGATAGACACGTCCTTGCGTAAACCCCTCCAAGGTGTTGTCCGATTATCACTTCCAAAAAAATTAAAGAAGCTCACACTTATAGGAACAATGATGGAGTAGAGGTCGTTGCGATAGCGAAGCAGAACCTAATCGGCTCCAATCGTGGACTTAAACCTTCGTGATCATCGTCAAGGTTGCGTACAGCTTCGCTACGTTCAATTCCGCGTTAGTATGAGCTTCGTTCATGTTTTTGTATTTTGAGACACAACACCCGCCCGTGAGGGATGTTGGGAACTGGCTTCCCTGAAAAGGTCCGTTGAGGTTCTGATACACCTCGTGCAAATTTGTTAGAATGCTAGGAGTGGAGAGTCAGTAAAGCCGATTTTTCGGGTGCGCACTGGAGGCCTCATGTCTGGAGGTAGCGAATGGTAATGGTAACCACTTGCTGCAATACGTCTTGCTGCTCTCCAGTGGAGCCAGTAGGCGTCCAGACGGTCAAATCATCCGCATATAACGCGTGTTTAATATGTGGAATGGACTGCAAATCGTTGGGAGGTCCTTTATGACAATAAACCCTGCGTCTTCCTTTCCTACGTGGCAATATTCTTACGGTACCCATATATGGGGACAATGCGCACAGCGTCAAGACACAATGCGGCGACGAGAACGACGAAATGGCTGGCGCGAGCGAAGGAGTAGGATTAGCGTTTTGTCCGAGTGGGCACAAATGCCCCGGTGGAGAAGGAGAAGGACACAAAGGATGGCAGAGAATATTCGAAAATCTATCACTGTTCAAGGTGTAATCACTGGAATTGGCGGAGAGCATCTACAGTCTATTGTTCCGCAAGGATATCGTTCGTACATTTCGTGAAGAGTTCTCAAAAACGTTTATGACAGGAGACGGTCCAGGGTATCACACCAGCTTGTAAAAATCTCGTATGACCGCCATGTACAATCTTTTTCAAAATTTTCTTGGCCAATCGCAAACCTTCTCGACCACAAATAATTTTTAAATGTGACAAAAACATTTTAAGACTGTAAGAAAGAACGGTGTTTTCTCTAGCTTTCCGGGGCGAAACGTTTCTGCCTCGCTCGCATAGAACCTCGTACACTGATTTTTTTTGCTTCCTGTGCACTCTCGGCTGGGCCTATAAAGTTTTGACTAAGACTCTACATAGTGTGAATACGTAGGTCATCATTCCCAACCATCGTTACTATCACGTCTGCCCTGCTGCAACGTAAACATATACAGAAAACGAAATAATTTACAGGCTGCAAGGTCCTCGTAAGTGTTAGCAACATCAAAGAAGCGAGGGCCAGCTTATTCAGAGAGCTGGAGTGTATGATAGCAACCGGCACATATTCGGTGGCTGTAAGTCGGCGCTCACGAAGCCCACATTCTGCTCCAGGCTACTCCAACGGATACGCTCACCTCGGCTACTATCCCGGGCACTATCTTAACCTGCCCCTCTGTGCATAGGCTAACACCTCGTACATTGTTGGTTTTACACTCTTTACCACTGTAGCTTCTATCCACAGGGGACATTAGCGCCTCAGCCTCCCCCTCCTATTGCAGGCGCCTATAACCTTTTCATTTCAGATAAGCAGAGCTCAACCGCGTCCTTTCTAGAGGGCTGTGAGCATACACAGATAGTTTCTGAAGCCACCCTTTCACATTTTATTCTGGGCACGCATCAAAGACGTCAAATGGTGACTTCCAAGGGGTATTGATTGAAAACGTGTGTAGCTATGAATGTAACAACAATTTGAATTGCTCCTAGGTATTGCTTTCCGAGTAGATCAGGTGCTGCAGTTTAATTATTCGATCAAAAGTTCTAATTCAAGAGATTTTTGCTGTAGCAACAAAAAAGAGAAAGAAAGAACAACCCACACACATTTCAATGGCAGAATACATTGTGGGGCCGCTTCTGTGCTGCCCTGCATCATAACGAATACGCTAAAAGACGGGATAAAAATTGACTCGCGATTACGACACTCCCTGCAGTGCGCTGACGCAGCACTCACTAGTGGGTTCTCTCGACGGCAGCGATGATGAACCTCTGCGTCGGCGGCGCGAAGTGCGTCTCAAGAAGGGACCGAAACCCGCGTCGTAGGCAGGGAACGCACACCATGGTCTCGCACACGCCTCCCTCACGTTTTGGCAAGGTCGCGCAGACGTGCTTCTCGTTCAGGCCCAGCATGCTTCGCCCCCTCCCCTACCGCACACTTTTGAAAAGCGCTCGCACCATCACGGCGAACCGCCCTCCCCTCCCAATTTCTCGACACTCTCATTCTTACAGCATACTGCCCCGGAGAGCGCTCGCGCCGCCACGGCGAACCGCCCTCCCCTAAACAATTTCGCGACACTCTCCTCCTTTGCTTTCTTTCACTATTCGGTCTTGCCATCGTTCACTCGGTTACGACGATGACGTGACTCAGCTTAGAGACTGCCGCCAAAGGACTGCGCCTTAAAAGCAATCAGCAATGACTTAAAAAGCTGAGGACACCTGAGCACTTTAAGCCGTGTGTTGTGAATTCGAAAACAAGAATGCCCAACTGAACACATGACCTGCCGCGGTGGCTCAGTGGCTAAGGCGTTGCGCTGCTGAGCACGAGGTCGCGGGTTCGTTTCCCGGCCGCGGCGGCCGCTTTTCTGATGGAGGCGAAAAGCAAAAACGCCCGTGTGTACGAGATTTCGGCGCACGTTAAAGATCCCCAGGTGGTCAAAATTAATCTGGAGCCCTCCACTACGGCGCGCCTCATCGCCTGCGTTGCGTCGGTGCGTTAAACCCCACAATCAATCAAATCAATCAACCAACTGAACACATGAGACGCCTTGTTTCTCCTCGCGCTACTGAAGGGCTTCGCAATCTTGCCGCTGGTGACGCTTCCCTTTGCAATACACCTTAACTCTTTCGAATGGCTTCGATCTGCCTCCAACAGTTTCCGCAGCTGCTCGTTCATGCCGACGACGAGTAGTGGGGGAATTGACGACAATGGGGAATTTTGCTGCTTGTTCTCCCCCTTCCTTTATGTGCGGTATAAAAGCAGCGGTTCCACCTCCCGCTATTACTGAGGTCCTCGCATTTCAATTGCATCGTAATAATGTTTAGTTGCCACTGACCCACCCAAAGTTAATATATATTTATTAGGTGGTACAATTAAACACCGAAATCAATTTTAACAATATTAATTGCCTTGAACCAACCCTTAACAGCAGAAGCAAACGGTCTTAACGATGTGTTTCAGTAAGCTTTGCAGACTGTTTTTCCAAAAGATAAATCGAATGGTCTGTGTTGCCTCTTCTTGTTCTTTCACTAGTAAACACGGAAATTAGGAATAGGGGGATAAGGACTTACTATCGGGAAATTGCAGTTTTTGCCAGGAAAATTTCCCCCATTCTGAAAACCCAAAAGGCAAATTAAAAAATTACGGGCTCATTTAAGGGTAATTCGGCATGATTTTGTATTTTCTTGCGTGTAAGGAAGATACGGTGAAGATTGCGTGTAAGCCAAAAATGCATTCCTGCATTGGTTTATCGTTGGTATTGTTTTTTAATCTCATTTCACAACAATTGCGGGTGATAGTTATGAACTCGTATATTTTATGCATGGTCAAAGTAACCCATCACAACAAAGCACACAATAACCTCAGCTGAAGTCTGCATACCCGTCGTCGTTCCAATATGCAGAGATGCTTAGATATAGTTGCAGGTCCTTGTACTGCATTTATTGCCCATCGACGAAGACGTCTTCTCGCGTTACTAAAAACCAGCTTTTTATTTGCGAGGGGTCAATATCCGCAATGTGGGCCTGTTCTTATACCTTATGGGCTTATGCCTCAAAAACAATAATCATACAAACTGTTCTGGTGATTGATTATGACGTTTAACGCGCGGACGCAGCGCAGGCGATGAGGCGTGCCATAGTGGAGGGCTCCGGATTAATTTTGACCAGCATGGGAATCTTAAACGTGCGCCGAAATCTCGAACACGAGCGTTTTAACTTTTCGCCTCCAGCAGAAAGGCGGCCGCCGCGGCCAGTTGGCAGGCTTTTCTCACAAGCGCCAACTGTTTTGCGGGGTAGATGATGATTATTTTCCGCACTACAAGCTCATTCATTTTGAGGCGTCGCAGTTCTTTGAAGGAAATCAGATGACTTCGTCCAGGATGTTCGAACTTTGAGTATGAAATACAATTACTTCTATTTTTTGTAATTATAATGTATTACTTGTATATTTAAATTTCTCTACGTAAGTTAAACTATAAATCATTTAAAGCCTGTATAAATCCTGGAACAGCACCTCTTAGTGGGCGCATTATGTATAAGACAAAGGCGTCATAGAAATAATTTCCCTAGCTTAGGGAAGACCCAGCGTGAGCCGCAATCAACGCCGCATGAAAATCGTGTAAACGCTACGGAAAACATAATTTGGGTCGCAGGAATCGATACAAGAACTGAAACGTCTATTATAAAGGTACTTACCCAGCAGCTCATCGGAATAATCATCATCACCAAGCACTGCTTTTGCGCACACGAACGCCAAGAAAACGAAGAAGGAAATTTTTTCGGGCCAAAATTTTTTTATCTGAGCGGAAAGGTGCGGCAGGAGCTCGTTTCGATCCTGCTTAAATAGCTCCCGGAAGAAAGTGACCCCTGCATAAAGAGAGCTGATGTGACCGGTTGTTCAATAACAAACAACAAATAACCTGTATAGTGACCCAGGTTCACAGCCCTTTCCAAGCCTCATTTTATCCAGGTGAATTTCGTTAGTGTCTCATTACTTGCTTTTGTTTCTGAACCTCAGCAAACGGCACAGTACAATGGTGTGGCATTTAATGCGGGCCTCTAGTGGCCTCCTTTACCTACACTTGTGCTGAACCTGAAGCGTTTAATGAACATACCTGCTTAAATGAAAAGAAACAAATTGTGAAATGAGAGAGCACCTTGTAGTGACCTTTTATTATCAAACATAAAAAAAAAACACTACAGCGACTCGAAGTAATTCTTAGCGTCATCTCTTTTTTAAGACTAATGACTTCAAAATTGTTAAAAAGCCGGGGTTAGTGTTCTCAACCTGAGCTTAGTTGGTGGATAAGGTACTGCGTCTTTTTGGTCGAGTTATTCGCTATTATGGTGCGGTATTTCGATCTGCATTCGTCTTCATATTTTTTAGTTGTGTTGGCTATTTTCCATTTCTCACTCCGTGGTGAGAATATTTTCTACGTCATTTTTCCACAAAACCTTCCTGCAGAAAAAAATAAAAAACAATGTTAATGACAGAAACGTATACGACAGAGGAACTTTTTTGAATTATTTGTTTAGAAAACTCAAGGCAATAATTCGTGACAGTGGTGATGATCACTGGTCATAATATCTCGTAACCTTCATTGTTGCAGCAATTTCAGAATTATAGTTTTTGCAATGCATTGATATCGATAGGGACCTTTAGAATTCCGTCACTGTGCTTACTTTATGGTATATCATGATTGTCGAAGTCGACTGGGCTTGTGGGAGAGGTACTGTGAACATGCATTAACTAAGAGGCGCAGGTTTTACCGTCGCCAAAGAGCTTTCTGCGCAAGCGACATGTACCCTCGCGTCTTGATAACAGCAAATGCAGCGCACTCAGCAGTGGATGCTTGGTGCAGCCGATAAAAGTAGTCTTAGTTGATGTTGTCTATCACGTTTTCCTTGTTAAATGAGGCTCACCAGAATGACAAGGGAATATTTTGCTCAGATGGGTGAGCAAAATTTCCGCCCCTACTTGTGCTGAGCCTCGCCCGCCTCAAAAAGTCCACATAAGCTTCTTATCTCACAAAGAAATTTTATGTCTACAAAATTATGCTGGGCAAGACAGCGCAGGATATGGAGTTATTGAGTTATTCCTACAATATATTTACTCATTTCTTGCGGAAATATTTAGCGCGGGTGGAAGTTCTAGTTTACATTGATTCCAACTCTACTCAGTAGATGGCGCCACCGACGTGTTTTCGTTTTGCAGCGTCTCGTGCCCAAGCAGGGCTCAAGACAGTATCCCTCCGCCCACTCCCCGCAGTGGCTCCTACCCCGCGTATTGTCGCAGTTACGTCATAATTACATCATTATAACAGCTGTTGTAGTTACTTTGTGCAGTGTAATGAGAAATATTTGGTGTTTGATTGAATGTTATAAAGATGTTGAAATGCTAGAAGTTTCCTAAAAAAATATTTTCATCTTGCGGCAGCGCTGCATGCTGCTGCAGCCGTTTTCCGCATCCGAAAGGGGATTCTGGGATAAAGCCCCTATTTTGTGGAGTTCATAATGTTCGAAGCACTACCTGAAAACGTAAGAACGTTGCTCGTGTTTCAGGATCGCGTGAGCACCAAGCCAGTATTTCCTAATCGTAGCAATTGAATAACCGCTCTCGAGTAATTTGACCTGTGCCCACTTGACGTACGCCGATTGTGCCTCCGTACACGTGAGTCGCCATCACGCTGCTGACTGGCCCCGTTCGTACAACACACGTCCCACCCAATAAAAGACACAGTGTAGCGTATTTATGTTAACCTGCTGAGGGCCTGTCGGTGCGGCGGTATCTACTATCAAAAGTGGCCCACGGCCAAGTCAGGAATGCTTAAAGGGACATTAAAGGCAAATAGCACGTTGGAAACAGACGAAAGTGCAACTGCCCCGAATCTCTCAGCGTTTACTCGGCTGCGAAAGATGCTTTAATTGCCGAGAAATAACCAACTGAAAAATGCATTTCACATCTCGCGCCATTTTATGACGTTTCACGTGGCGCAAATGGAGACTGGGGTAGTGAGAAAGCGGTGGTGGTATAGCAAGAAAGCTAAAATTTACCAAGTGAGCCATCGCAGCCGCTGGAGCCATGTTAACGCCTCTTGGCCCGTACGACACAAATTTGCCCAGCCATACACGTCTTTGTGCGCCAGTCTTGGTGTCGCACGGGACGTGAGATATTGATTAAACAACATGAATGTGACGCGCGGCTTTTTACTTTACCTACAAAACGTATAGCGGACAGCGCACCAGCTTTTATATTGTCGGTTGACCTGCTGCAACGCCACTTTAAGCATTCGGCTTGACTACGTAGCGCCATCTGTTAGATCCACTCGTAACAGCATCCAATGCTTAGTGAAGAAAGGGCGGTGGTGTAGAAACAGCTGAATGGCGGTGCACATGCATTTGCGTGCTATTACTATGCAGGTGTGCGTGTGCACTTTCTTCAGCAAACTCGAAAACTACATTCATATTTACGCATGGACCGATAGGCTTACGAAGCGCACCACATGGTATACGTAGAGTTAGTGGTAAGAGGCCTGGGACTACGCCGGACCTGCGGTAACCATCGCAACCGCCAGCGGCACCGCGACTTGTCAGCTTGCGAATGTCGGCTGGAGTTATGCTTGTACATTTATAACTGTTCATCACCTATGAAAGTGAATCCGGAAAGAAAGGTATTGCGTGTTTCTTTGAGAGCTTGTGTGCGCAGTTCTCATTCTGCTATTCGTCACGTGACTCTTCGCACACCCGCTCAGTCGCTGTTTAGGTCATCTCTGCTGGGCGACTGATAGCTTCATTTTTGGATTATTTACAGGATTGGTTGAAAGGCACTACCGCAGAGGCTGGTATATTCGTTTTCTGTAGACGCCAAGCTATCTATCTAGCCAACGTCGATTTTGTCGTCAGTGTCCTCTTATCTATGAAGTTGTCCCCTGCGGGGACTCCGCCAAGTCACGACGTCGCACGAGACCCGGAATCTTCATGTACAAGCCTGAAGCCTACTACAGCAGATGACGAACATTTTAATATTTGGACTGCCGGTTTAATTTAGCATCCTGTTGATGCACTCCTTGGGGGGGGGGGGGGGTAGTAATGCCGCAAGGCATGCCTTCTGCTTTGTTTACTTATGTATGTTGTTTTCAGCGTCTAGCTGCCCCCGCCTGTGTTCTCTGTGTTCGAAGCCAAGAGCGTGTTACCTTCTCTTTGTTTTGTGTGCCGCTCAGGAGATCTTATTTGATAAGGGGGTGATCGCCCTATGTCACAGGGTAGATTTTCTACTTTCATCACCAGAGCTTTGGACGTTGGAGTGTTCAAGAAGGTATGACGTGGACAGATAAATTCTCGCCGGGAAAACACCAAGGCTTTAGATCCGTCGACACTCGCCTGCGCCCGTTACTTTGTTTACGGTTAATTCGCCGCTTGTGTATTGTTTGAGTTATCAGCAGAGCACAAGTTCCCTCCTAAAGCCTTGTGGCTGGAAGAAACTTGTGTTGTCCAAGGCTACGTTGACAATATCATTGTCCGTAGGAATTCCGTATATACAGACTTAACGATAAATATACCGAGCTTGATTTCGCCCTCTTTTGAAGATAGAAAAGCAAAAATCGTGCCAAAACGTTCTTCTTCTTAAAATCATCTTATTTCAATTCTTTTTACGAAATACTGTAATATCTCCTTGGGTCACTCCTTAGTGCACTATACCCTGTATGAAGCAAGCGTAGTGCACTATATTCCGTATAACTGAACGTTTCGGTAACAGAGTAGTTAAATTTTAAGTGCCCTTCTGTCTTTACAGGCACACTGAGCTGACGTGCCATAACCTGAAATAGCCTTGTTACAAAGATGGTTTACTCTAACTAGTTATGGGGGTCAACGTGGCCAGATCGTTAATTCTCTTCAATCAATCCGTCTATCTAGCTGAAAGAATATTTGAACTATACAATTCTTTTTAGAAATGGGGAATTATTCTTCAGTTGCGTAATGTGCCAATAACAGGCATATGAGCACCGAAAGCAAGCGTATGACTTATAGCATGTCGTTAAAACATTGAATATCTCGGAACTCTATGGTAACCTTAGAATGTTTCGCAGTATGGGGCCTCAATGATTTACGCGAACGATGAGTGCCATAACTGAAATGCGGAAGCAAGACTCGGTTACTCTAATCTTGCTTAGATCGCCTTTAGTATACAATCGCTGGCTTTAGTATCAGTACTTCTTTTCACCATAAGTTGAACCAAACTCCTCTACACATGCAAAATACATGCAAAACAGGTATTTGAACTATGACAACGACAAAAATGGGGAATATTTTAAGTTCCTAAATTTTTAACGTGCCATGTGACAGCGAAGGAAACCAGACCAGAACAATTAGACGTGCTAAAATCCCCAGCCTGTCGACATTAAAGGGACTCTGCAACAGATCCGGAAATGCATTTACCTTTCCCTTTCCTTCGCGTAACCTTAGAAGTATGTTACGCCTGAAATAGAGGGCACTGCGTGATTTGCTCCGCGACACGCATTTCGTTTCTGCTTTGCTTTGGCTTTCTTTTTGAAGTGTATATCGAATACGCTCATTTGCGCCCGAAGCAAGCCTCAATCACCGCTTACATCTGCTGTAATGACGTAATTCAGCGGTCAGCGCCAGACTGGCTAGAAAGACTCCTTTGAGCAATCTTAATAACTGATGGCACAAGGAGAATTTCTGGTGGTGTACTTTGCGACCCTCTAATTAAGTACTGGATGAGTTGGTTGAATGCGTTCTGCAAGCATTTAGGTTGGAAAAAAAGTTGAAGAGGGTGTTGTAGGGTCCCTTTAAAATCACAGGACACATCGACCGCAACACCTATTTTGTTCAGCTGCAAAATTGCTAGAAGCCTGGCTAATGCTAATTACAAATTAAGGCGCAGTAATACAAGTAATTTGCTCTGACGAAGAGGCACCATTTGTTTCAGCGGAAAAAAATAATTTTAGAGTGTTTGTCTAAGCAAGAGTGTTCTGCGGATCAGATGAGCCTGATGCTGCATCCTATGCAACAACCAAGCCGAGAAGACGCAAGAAGCTATACCTGTCATTCATACTGTCTCAATCGGAATAATGAGCTGTCGGCTTGCTGGGCTTCTGTTCACTTAAGTCACACTTGGCTGAGAACCCAAGTATGCCACATTCAATGCAGGGCATGAAAGCAGCGGATTTAAAAAGACAGAGCTCAATTGATGGGAAACCAAAGTTTGCCCCAGTTTTTGCAGGTACAGATAAATGAACTTTATTAAAACGAAACTTTCTATGTGTCACTGATGAAGTTCGTGCGCACCCCAAAACGCACTGCAGAATGCCAACTATTCCTCACGATGATGATTATCGTGAGTAAAGTGAAGAAAAAAAAATGTTTCCCGTGATCGGAATCCATGCTAAGTCACTCGCGTTATGAAGCCGACGTCTAGCCGTTTGCACCGTTCCGGCACGGCCGAAGCAGTTTGGATTTGGAGAAGGGTACATTGGCGTGCAATATATCACAAAAAAATATGTGCTCTTCAGTTTGACGAAGACGATGGTTTTAACGCGAAGCTTTCTTTGTGCGAAATGAAAAGACAAAAGTTCAAGGTGAAAGCGGCTGCGATCAAAAGTGCGTGTGAGACAAACTGCAAACTCGGGTGAAAACCATGGAATCCTTCCTGATAAAGCTCGGCGTTCAACAATCGTCGTAGTGTCATGGAGGGGTGCATGATTTTTATCTATATTATATATATTTGGCCTCCGGAAGTGCTTTTACGTGCTGGTTGACGTTTTTCGACCGTTTCTCTGAAGCCTGGGTGAAAAGAGCAAACCCTGATAGAAAAACTTAGCGGTGAAGGAATTAATTAGGTAGAACACAAGTATGAGTGCCTTGCGCATTTCTAGTAGGGGTGTTGAAATGTGGCTGCTCGCCACACACTTGGCATCTGGACCTGCCTTAGAGGCGGTAAATGTGGTTCATATATAGGTCCCGTGGAAGCGACTTTCTGCGCCTACCTTATTAACGTGGCTGAATCATTGTTTTCGTGCATGTATTAAGGCTTGGAAATGGTTCTGGTGCTCAGTTTTATTTGTCAAATGTGTGTTGGTCCCTCTGGTGTACTGGAAATTTCTAGTTACCTCAAGTGGATAACGACGTTCCTGTCGAAGCGAGGAGGTGCGCTCACTTGCTATTCTTCTTGAAAATAGCCTGGCGCAATGAAGGCCCGTTGACCATGCGCACATGCCCACCGAGTGTCACCGAATTCTGAACACCTAACTGCACCTCAGTTGCGATTCCCTATTCTCATCTTCATCGCCAGCGTTACGTCGGTGATGTCGGTTATGTCGCAGATAACAAATTGTTAATGCTTTAGATATACACCATACTTTGAGCGACCATGCGCTAATCGTGCCAGCTTGCTTGCTTGCGAAGACAAGGGCGCGTGCAAGCAACAGGTTGGGCCCGACTTTGTCCGCAGTTAAGCAAAGAACACGCTGCCGCGAATTGCGGAGAGGTCATGAGTTGCGTGGCTGCTCGGAGGTCATAGGGCAGCACAGGGAGCGGAAGCTTAATATGATTACCTTGGCTGTTTGATTCATGGCCCAAAACCTTAGAATGAATCTTTTTTCCAAGTGAGCGAGCCTGAAAGGAAACCTACAAGTTTCCCGTGCTCATGCTTTTTTTGCCACTACACAAAGTACACTGCAATATTCGAGAAGGCATGACCAACAAGCAAATATTTTGTATATTGCAAACGGACCTCGAGCATTTTCACCTATATGTTTAGAGAGCAAGGGAGAATTTTAACAGTAAGAAGATAGTGTGACGGGAAAAAAACTCGGGAAATGGGCAGCATAATAAAACGACCTGTGCGGAGAAAACTAAATTTACGGCGTTTATGACCTTAAACACTTTTTCTCCTATTCCTCAACTTAACACGTCAGGAATACTAATTTTTAAGGTCATTTACGGTGGGTTTACACGCGAGAAACTACGTGTTTAATTTCCATTTTTGAAATTCATGACCCTTTTTTTACTTTGTCTAGGTTCACACAAAAATCTGCAAGGACAGCTGCGCTGTGGTCGGAAATTTGTAATTTCTGTGAGAACACTCTCCATTGCAGTCTTTTGTTTCAACAAAGCGTTAAACATCAAGAAAAAGGTCATTCCTTTCTGTTTGTTATTTGGGGTAACTTATGCAGCGAGCACTGAGATGCTTGCAAAGCCGGCTTTCCGACTTCCGACCTTTCCGACTTCTGCGGGGGTCGTTTTTGTCTGCCCACAGGTAACTAGATGTAGTTGAACCAGTGTGTTTTTTGCATACTGTAAATAAGGGCAACCCCGTGTTTTAGGGTAAGGAAATGTAACAGTGGCTTTGTGTACGGGTTTTTTATTGAAACGCACTCCGAGATTATTAGATAAAGAAATCCCAATGGAGAAATATAATTTCCCAAACAAATCTATAACTTCCCAAACAAACAATTAAATTTTGAGCTAAGTAATAAAGGCACAGACATTGTCATCGTTGCAAAAATAAGCTGTCGGTCAATTCAAATTGACCATTTGTATAGGAGAAATGCATTTAGGGAAGTCGAACCCGATCCATAGCATTGCTAGGAAACGGTCGTCGGCCTCTTCGAATATTGTGCAATTCTCGGCATTCTACGCAATACAGAAATGGCTCGCGAGGGATGCTATCAGCTGCAGGGTGTTACATAGATAAATGAACGTTTTAAAAATATTTGCGAAGTTCAAACACTTTTTTCACGGTGGACAAAACTTTTCCGAGAAAATAACCTTGTGTAACACAACAAATGCTCCTTTTTTGTCTGACACAACAGGGCGTAATTGATTCTCTGGGATAAAGTACACGATGGGCCGCACGTGGTGAGGGTTGACCGGCCCACCTTGCACACCGTTCCGCATCCCTGGGCCAGAAAAAGTTGTTGAATACTTTGTGCAGGATAACCCCACGCACGCTTCGCGTGTCAGCATTAATGTAGGACATCTATATTATTCCTTACCCAACAACACATTCATGGAGAGCGCAGAGAGTGCATTTGCGACGTCAATGACGAAAAGGCCTTTGTTAGCAGGCGCGGCTTTCTGTTGCTCTATCTCACGTCCAGTTTGATTGGGTGGAGTGAAAACTTGTATGTGCAAGTCTGCGATTGATTGATTGTAGGGTTTAACGCGCCGACGCAACGCAGGCGATGAGGCGCACCGTAGTGGAGGGTTCCGGATTAATTTTGAACACCTGGGGATCTTCAATGTGCGCCAAAATCTGGTACACACGGGCGTTTTTGTTTTTCGCCTCCATCAGAAAAGCGGCCGCCGAGGCCAGGAATCGAACCCGCGACCTCGTGCTCAGCAGCGCAACACCTTAGCCACTGAGCCACCGCGGCGGGTAAGTCTGTGATCCGCATAGGGTTCCGAGTCGCTCGTGTGCTATGCGACATGTTTCTAGCTAAGGTTGACAGTTCTCGTAACGAAGTCCTAGAAGGAGTCACGTTGATAATTACGTTGATCTTTGAGTACGTTGATAATTACCTGATCATAGTTGATAACGGGAACCAAACTCATAGTGCGGATGCTGTAGTACATACGGGCGTTCATGGAAAGAACTCTTGGCCTGACGCTTACTTGCGACTCTCCAGAAGACGACAGCATACAGTCCCTCGACCTAATTCTGTGGTTTCAGCCGCGACACGTATGTTGGGCATACTCGCCTAGGTCAAAAATCCCTTTTTGAACTATAATTCTGCCCATACAAGCCAATTTAAAACGGCATTATTTGTCTGCTTGAAGTCGGCCCTTCTGAAGTCCTGCAGAGATCTAATAAGTAGCAGCTTCCCGGACAAGTGGATTGGCTCAGACATTCAGCTTATCCAGGGCCGCTCATTGCACCCACCGTGGAAAAACGGATACGGGGATTGCAGGTGGCACAAAAGGCCGAAGTGGAAATGGCGGATAGTGTCAGTAGACCGGTGGTGATAGCCTATTTGCGTGGCTTCTCTCATAAACTAAAGAGTGCAGAGACAAAATATGCACCAGTAGTTTTATCTACCAGAAGTAAGTTTGTGAGAAAGAAACTCTCGACAATGAATATTGAGAGGGAGTCTCCACAAAACCGTCGTGCACGAAAGGCCACATGCATTGTAAATCATAAGCCGCCATTCGTATCTTGCTCCATTGGTATGGTGTACTGTATCCTATTACCTTGCGACCACGTTTATACAGACCGCAGGGGTAGATGCCTCAACATGAGGGTAAAAATTCCCAACAGTCCGTTAGCAGGTAACCCTTACGCACAATTAACTTGTCATTGTAGAGGTTGGGGTTGTGTACCGCGGTTTGAGCACACAAGTGAGATGTTCAAACACGAAGAAGCAGACCATGGGCGAGATCACTGAGGCGTCCTTTATCAAACGTTCGCACATTTCTTGTATCAGTGATGAGTCATGTGGTGCCCTCTTAAGCAGTAACCAAATGTAGCGGTTATTGTGGTGAACGCGACGGGGATCCGCAGTCGTTTCTCCCCGTTGCTCGCCGAGGAAAAGCGGTGACACGAGTGGTGGAGAAACGCAATTTCAATATTGCAACTATAGTTCACTGTAATTGCCACTCTGCACCCAATAGGACACACGGCCGCGTGGTTTTTTTGTGCGCATTTATCACACAAAAGTAAAATAAATGTATTTCAGTAAGCCGAACATCGTACTTGTCTAGGATGAACTCAACGCTTATAGGTATACTTATTGATAAAAAGTATCTATTCATCCATTCATTCATGTTTTATTGCGTGTCCAATACACCATAAAGGCTCTTACGTTGGTACACAAGTGAGATAGTAAAATGTGATAAAGTGAAAATAAAAACATCACCAATTTAATATAGCTACAAGCACATGCCGATATCGCGAGCACACATTTATCAGTGAAATAACCATGCATGGGAGGCAGAACCGCAAGTCATGGCATTAGAAACAGATTTGTTAAGGTAGGATTACAAACACTTTGAGGCATGAAGAAATCAATATCTGTTGACATACAATTTTACAGAATTTGCAGGCGTTCAGCAGGTGATCTGCTGTGTGGCATACTGGGGGCAAATAATGTACAATGGCGCGTGAATCGCTGAGGGACATGTAAATCGACGCTTTGTAGTAAATCGGGAGCGTCAAAATGAACATTTAGTATCTTAGAGAAAAACGTGGCGTCACGATAACATAGGCGACTTTTTTAGGTCTGTGATGCCTATTATATTTAAAAGAGAATGGTATTCATAATAAACCTTACGTTCGAAATATCTGTCGTAGATGATTCGAACCAGGCGCCTCTGGACTGATTCAATTAGGTGAGAATACGTTTTTGGGATCTGGTTCCAAACAACAGAACCAAATTCCAAACGCGATCTCACCAAAGAACAGAACAAGTGGGTGATGGTATCCGGGCATTTGAAATTGCGTGTGAGGTGCGAAATTAATATGACTATCAATAAGTACTCCTAAAGCTTTCATAACGTTTACGCGAAAAACCGCTTCGTTGCCCACCTTGTAAGAAAACAACACTCGCGCCTTCTGCCTCGATAGAGTAATGATTTTGGTTTTAGACGTGTTTAGAGATAAACAATTTTTCATACACCACTGCGAAATGGTACAAATATCCTTCGACAGGTTTACACAGTCCTCTGTTGACTGAATTTTTGAAAACAGCTTCATATCATCCGCCAACAGAAGTACTTTTCCAAAATTTACACAATTGACAACATCATATATAAAAACAAGAAACAACAGTGGGCCCAATACCAACCCTTGTGGCACTCCAGAGGTCGCCACAAAGGGTATGGACAAAATATCATGAACACGGACATAATTTTGGCGCGTTGATAAATAACTGAGCATCCATTTACAGAGCGCGGGACAGAAGCTATAGCATTTTAGCTTTCGTATGAGTAATTCCTGATGGACGCTGTCGAATGCCTTTGATAGATGAAAGTAAATGCAGTCCACCTGACCTCTGTTTGAGACCACAGGGGACACGTGGGTCAGGAAGGACCCACGCTGGGATGCAGAGTGCTGCCGCCTGCCCTTCCTTTCGTTCTCTTCCTAAGACAGAAGTTGCGCCCCCCGTCTTGGCTAACCGGTCAGGCCACTTCCTGGTGATAAGCGACGTTTTCTGGCGAGCCAGAAACGAGCGAAGCGATGAGCGATTTCCTCCGCTGCGAAAAGTAGTTCTTCGCTTGTCGCGTCGCGGCCCGTTTCACTTGCAACAACGCTTCATGCGTTAAGAGCTTCAGAGGGTGAACTTGCGTATCTTGCAGATAAGTAGTTCACCGTGTGAAGTTTGTAAAACTTGTTTGTATGGTACACGCGCGGTATGATTCTTCAGTGTATAAAAATGCCTTTTTGTCTGATAAGCTTAGTTGTAAGTCAGCGCCGTGTCCAGTGCCTCCTTCTCGAAACTACGTCAGTTTTCCTAGTTTCTAGTAACATGGATCCGTACCACCTTGCTCAGTTTTTTTGTACTTTTACAGTTTCAAAATATTTTCAAGAAATTTCAAGGTCTTCCTTCAAAAACATTTTATCTACGTTTACTCAAGACTTCCTCAGGAGCCCACGCCACGTGTTTGTGCTGTTCACAGGACCGCCTCGGATATTGCTGTGAGCTCTCCTCACAATTGACACACCAAGCGGCTGCTTCTGGAACACTCACTTCGCCTGCCCACTTTTCTCCGAGTAAACATCTTTGCTTAAACTGCCACAAAGTTTAAAAGATACGCAATCAGAGAAGAGCAGCTGGTCGTTGGGGAATGTTGGCAACGATTCCCGATGGCTGTTGTAAATATATTTGCGTGAAATTAGACACGTTTTTTCCGTAAGTAATGAAGTTATGTAGCGTCGTTCCTCAGTCTTTTTCTTTTGGGGTAAACCTTACAAGGTGCACCACAACTATAGTAGGTACCCCCATCACCGTCTTTTGCTCGTGCTCGTCGCCGTTTTGGCACCAACTGCCAGAGGCCAGCGCCGCAGCATGCCTGGATGAGCTTCTGTTTTAATTTTCAAAATGTATATATACGTTTTGAAATTAGCTATAGCTAATTTTGTGCACGGCCGTAGAACGTTATTGCTTGTCGTAGAAAAGCAGTGCTTTATGCCGGTATTCAGACTTTCAATGGTTGCTGGCTAGTTGGTTAATAATTTTTCAAAAAACAATTAGTGCGTGCCTGAAGGAAGAGATACAGGATGGTGCCGAAAACTTGCCCTCACTTTCACAACTTAATGCTGCGGTCGCGTTTTACCATAAGCTGCCACCTGAGCTTGAAAAATCGTGCACTCAAACGTCTGACGACGATGGTTTAACGCATAGCATTCTCTTGAGGGTTTTCTTGGTTGCTGTCTGGGTATGGACTTTGTCTTGCAGACTGTTTGGTCTATGAATAATGGAGCTTTGAATCTGACCCGCTCGCAGTTTGTTCTTTTGATCGCCGCGGATTTGGCTTAGACCCTTCCCTACTGTACTTCGCACGAAGAAACCTTCGTGTTTAACCATCGTCGTCGTTATTCAGAGGGATGGATGATTTTTCTGTCTAATTTTGCGCGCCCGTGCACCCCTCTCCAAATCCGAACTGCTCCCCGCTTGTTTACATGAGTCTGTGCTCAAGTACTCTGGATGGCACACCTCTATTTGAACCTTAGTAGCGCGTATTTAGTTTCTTTGCAAGGAACTACATGGTTTGCTCAAAATGCTTACGACAAAATGCTTACGCATTAAAGATAGCAGGCTGGCGTTAACACTCTGCTAATTTTCTAACGCCTTCGCCGTGCCTCGGGGCCAACCTTTATTCCACCGGTAAACTGGGGTAAGGATGGGGAAGCGGGTTGCAGCTGGGGCTGTTAGGTGGTTGAATTACTTTGGCTTTTGAGGAAATGACCACTACAAACTCGAGAGTTCCACTTCTCTCAGGATCACATGTTGCCCCACATGGAAACAGAAGGCACAAAGCTCAGAATTTCAGAAAGGAATTCGTGTAAACTCCTGCGACGTTTGCCATGGCTACACGTTAATATCGAACTCGTACCTAAGTGCCTTTCTCTTGAAAGTACACGTATCGAGGTAAACCGTAGTCATTAAAACCAGGGAAAATCATTTATTCAGTAAGAAAATAATCCTAAATAATCCCGGGCTATTTCCACTAACATCAAATTCGGGGAGGGGCGAAGCATGGAGTGTATAAGTGTTCAAAGATTGTAAGTCTCTCTTTTGCCACACGGCGCGCGCTGATTTGGAGCCGGAGAGGCTCCGGTAGGGGGAGCAATCACGCATTTGCTGAGGCGGTGGCGCCCTCTCTTAGAACCGGATTGAAGGAAATAAATGACAGACAGACCGGCCGTAAGTTGTTTTCGTGTCACATGCCGTAGCAAGCTAAAACGTATGCTAAGAAGTAGCGCGAGGCGTTGGAAAAGGAGTACCCAATGTGTTTTTTTAGCACGCGTTTTTGCCCACGAAGATAAAAAGTTGTAGCCCGAGGCGTTGTAAAACGAGTGTGCCGATGTTTTAGTTCCGTGACTACATCAGAATACGACATGAGATGAAGATGACATGAGACGCCGGCATCCCGAGCCTCTAAGGTGCTTCGCCTTTAATTCTAATAGCAACCCCAGCTTTTCGGCTATTATTCATTTCAGACACCGGCCACCAGAAGCTCACGAATGAGCGTAACTCTAGGGGAAGCACTGTGTTCAGGATGATTAGAAAAATTTCCAAATGGTCTGCGATGTATTTCTTATCACGCTACCTTGTGAGGGGGAACTACCTCCATATAAAATATGGCGTACATATATTGGTTTCACTATGTTGCTGAGAGGTTTAAAGTACGAGTACAGCGGAGAAGCTTCAAGTATTGCGGGAAAGCTTCTGTCGTCCCCAGAACAGGTCGCGTGTTGCTCAGCCGGTTGTCGCTTTGCTTCTTCATTGTACACGGCGGGGTTCCGAATAAGATGCATGTTTTTAGAAGATGATAGTCTTTATTGGGCTAATCAAACGTTTGTCAGTCTGTCTCTCGGTCGGTCCCTCCATTCAGCCAGCCGATCAAAAGTAAAATTGATTCTCGAATGAGACGTTCTTATAGGCCAAACATGTTCGCTATTATAAATCTAGAGAGATTTCCGTATTTTCAATATTGTTCAGCAAAAATATATTATTAGGGTTATTTGAGGAAATATGTGACTACATACCTGGTATTTGCAGTGTTATTTTAATTAAAAGCGGATGTGTGCTCGATTTTGCGAGAAGAAATTTAAAAAAATAGCTCATTGATATAAAGTTTTAACTAAGAAATACACATAAGGCTCAAGCCCGGACCTCACACTCGTGGCTCAAGCGCCAGCTCCAAACAGTCCGAACAGAGGGTGCAGAGGCGGGAACTCAGCAAAATTGAACTCCGCAAACCTTTATTGGGTGGACCGAAACAGGAGGGGAACAGCGTCAGAGGGAGGCGAATAAGAGAGGAGAGGCAGGAGGAAACACTTTTACTGAAATCTCTGAGCGTGCTAAAGGGCTTCCCAGAGGAGTGGTTCCTTCTTCACTGGAGCCCATATGCACTGTAGCCAATATTCACCAGCTGAGGCTGGGTAGGCAGAAAGGGGCTCTTGTTGGGTAGTTGACTGGAAGAGAGGAGGGTGCTCAGGCCTGAGGCCACACACCTCGATTATGTGGCGAAGTGTTCCTATTCTGAAAAAAAATTACATTCAGCATCATAGCGATTCGGGTGCTAGGAGCCGGATTGTATGAGCCGTAGCATAGTTGTTCGTTCCATGGACAGATCACGGTGAGGCGGGGTTAGGGTCTGTCTCTGAAGGCTTAATGTTGAGTTATGACCTTGCAGATGACAAGCGGGTCAGTGTGCTTGCACAGCTCCATAGCCTGGGATTGGGGGGGGGGGGGGGGGGGGGGGGGGTAAAAGCACAGGCTGGTTGGTAGGTATGTGGGGGTGGCGGCAGAAGACTGTCGTCTTTCGACGAGATTTTCAGCGTCGCGAGCAGACGCGCCGCCAATTTCTTTGTGTGTACGTGCTTCACCGGCGCGTTGAGTGATAAATGGGTAATGTGGGGCTACATGGAAGCGGCGGTGTGTGTTGTGGGCGCATGGCCTTTGTTCGCGACATTCGCATTACCTCTTTAGTTGGCTGCGCTTACTGGCGTGACGTTATGAGGGACATACCTATCCTTTCGTGTTCAACAGGGCTATGTCCGCAGTACGTACACACACCAGCCGGCTTGACATGGCGCCGCTGCCTGGCTTGCGTTCCCGGTGGCCCTAATAAACCCATCGCATTTGCAATTGTTTCCACTGCTACACCGACATCGAAGCACACATTTGATGTCAGCCGAAGCGAACGTGGTCAAGAAAGTGTCAACGCTCGGAACTAAGTATGAACTACACAGAGCAAGAGTCGAAGCGCGGGACCCCAACTTGCTCCGCGGTGAAATTTCTCGCACGTGCGCGATAGAGACAAATCACCGTACCACAACTCGCCGCGCGCGAACTTTTTTCCACTCCTACTGCGCATGTGCGCGCGAGATATTTTTGAATGTTTTTCGGCTTTCGCCGCGTCGTCGGGCGCGCGTCGTCGGCCACCGGAAAAGAAGCTGGCCGGCGATTGTGTGAGGAGGAATACGCGCATGCGCCGCAAGCCACACATATCGCTCGGAGCTTCATGATTGCCCCCCTTTTTTATTTTATTCCTGGCGTCAGGCTGTCTGCTAGTTTATAGCTGTGACACGGGCCGTTGGCGCAGCATATAAGCGTGATGCAACCACCTGAGGTTTTGTCACGGAAAAGAAGTCTGACAAGGGCCTCTTATATCATGGTATTGAGGCTGCCCACCGCATATAAATAGGATGCCATCCGGGAGGCGACTAAGAGTGCAGCCACCGCGAATAAAAACATGTCATAAATGCACACTTTCTTTGTGTTTGAATTACGGCCGATATATCAAGTAATCTCTAGGGTGGCGTTGTTTTGGGGGTAAACACAGTGTATGGGGAAACACTGTACTTCCCTAAAGATGGCGCGAATGGCACGGCAATTCAGTGTCGTCGCATAGAACTTAACAACGGGAATGCTTGTATGGGCTGTACTAGGCTTAAATAGTGCCAGGGTCGGGAGCCTTGTTCTGAGCCGTCAGGCTGCTCGCACTCTCGCAAAAGAGTCCCTGGCTTGCAACTTCCGGAGACGTTGGGGTCAAAACCTACTGTGCAAATGAAACGTTCCTCGGCACGTGTGCGCCCTGAAGTTATTTTAAACTCAACCAACATAGAAAGAAAAGCTGTTTGAGGCCAATTTGAGTAGATTTGCCGGAAGTCAGCAACCAATGGAGCGCGTAATGCCAGTCTGTAGACAAAAAAAGCACTCATGCTTCGGCCGTTCGGTGGCTTTCGCGTGAAACCCTCTGGCTCCCTGTAAAATATCATCGAGGCTGAAACCTTCTGGCTCTCTGTCAAATATCACCGAGGCTGCTATA
Source organism: Haemaphysalis longicornis (assembly GCA_013339765.2). Classification (NCBI taxonomy): domain Eukaryota; kingdom Metazoa; phylum Arthropoda; class Arachnida; order Ixodida; family Ixodidae; genus Haemaphysalis; species Haemaphysalis longicornis. Next base: position 113,511,782 of record CM023455.1, read on the forward strand.
CTTACGTCCATTCAGACACTCATCCTTAGTGGCAACAAGTTTTTGTTCGGCTAGAATTTCTGTACAAAGTCGTTTTGCTCACCGTTCGGCTACCGCAAGTGTGCCTGAAATAGTGAAAGATGAGATACCATTTCATACAGCCCGAATTTCGCCCCAAATCATAAAACTTTGTTGTCAGTAAGTTGGTGGCTCTTCGTCTCGTCATAATAACCACAAAAGAACATTTCAGCGGCAGTTAGGCTCAACACAACAGCTCCTTTTTTGGACGAAATCCGCCAGAAGCTTACGCGTGTCCTTTTCTCGCGAAAAGCGTGCGCAGGCCGTGCTGTGGTGTAGCTAAATTTACAACTCAGTAACCCCTTAAGGTGAAAGGAAAACGAATGGTCGTCATACCAGTCACAGGGGTAGACCTGAAGCTCCACAGGTGCCAATCAAAGTCGCCGTAGCAACGACCATGTGCAAGCGTTCGCATGCAGGTGAACAATCAGAACGGCGGAGAGAACCCATCCCGCCTCATCAATTACCTCCGCGCGCGTGCTGAGGCCGTCGTTTGTTTGCAGAGAACGTGCCGCAGTACGCCGTAGTTTATTTGCAGAGAACGTGAACTGCTGTCACAAGGCGTCGTCTAACGGCTGCCGATCTCGAGGTGCTACGCGCAGAAGATGAGTTAGTGCAAAGGCTACACAATGCGACGTCGGGTAGGTTCCCAGTGGTGAGCACAATGCTTTCGTTGTTGTTGAGGTAATGTAACAGGGTACTGTAATTAGGTATTTTCTCGAAGCGTATTTTTGTCGAATTAGCACGTATCTTAAGTTCTTTGTAATCAAAGACGCTTGCGTAATGCCTAAAGAATCCAGTGAAGACCCTATTTACAGGTGCACAGTGCAATGTTCTTTCATCTGTCGCCGCATACACACCATATGATAACTTCGCAATAGTATCCAAATAAAAGTTTCATTTCCGGAACCACACAATAAATGCCTCCAAAATGGAACAAGCCACCGATGACTGAATGTGTTACAAAGCTACTACTTTGGAAGAATAATTTTTGTTCATCCGTTAAAACACGCATATACAGCGGCAATACTTAAATCAGTCAGTATTATGTTAACAGAGGAAATTGGGAAAGCAAGAAATACGACTATGACCACATTATTGACAAAAATTGACTTTGAAGAAGTTACCTTGTGTGGATAATCATTGAAGCAACGAATAAAGAAAATTTACAGCCCTTGAACTACTGTGGAGATGTAAGACCAGCGAAGCTGTATTGGTGGATAACTGTATTGAGTTATGTATAGAGCCTTATTATTTGGTAGAAAAAAGATACGTTACCACAACTTTTTTTAAAAATTATCAATTATTTTCATATACATTTCCCGGATAGTTTTGGTAATTTCATTTCAATTCATTTTATTTTCCTTAAAGACCGCCAAATATGGGTATTACATAAGGGGTGGTGTGGGCACAGGAAGCAGATTTTGTAGCCACAAAACAAGGATTAACAGGACCAACAAGTCGTTACTTCGGCAGTGAATGAATGGGGGCTGGTGATGGCGGCGGCGATATAGTGGGGACGGCCGTTCCAGTCTACAGCAGCGCGTGAAAAGAAGGTGGAAGCGAGGGTGGCGGTCCGACTGTGCATGGTTACCTGAAACTTGAAGTGCATGACCGGTGTGATGAGATATGTACGACGGTGGGGTGATCTTACAGAATTACAGCTGCCTTCTGTAACCATGCACCCTCCGTAGACAGTCATGTGTTGACTGCAGACGGGCATTCTTTAACGTTTGAAACTTCACTATGAGCAAACCATGACTACTAAATAGAACCCGGCATAGTGATAAAGTTGTCTTAGTGGTCAATTCAGGTTTCTTTGTCGAGGGTCCCCACAATTTATTGAGAGCTACAGAGCATTTTACACTTGATCTAGAGCAGGCACGTGGCTCTGGAGCTACCGGGTGGTACACTTCATTGACGCGACCCGATAGACGCACGCAGTTTTGCTCAGAACCTAGCTCAAGGCAGCTTAGCTATAAAACCAGCCCATTTACAAGGTGGCTAAATTTATATAATGGCAACAGAGCTTGGAGGCGAACATATTGATTACTTCACATATAAGTGGCGACACTAGCAACATTCCTGAAACTTCCCATTGCTTGAAATTCATACTAAACCTGAACTTTCGACTACCCACCACAACTCCGGGCAACATGCAAATGATAAACTTTTAAAGATTGACCAACCATCCCGGCCCGCAAAAGTGGATGTCCACCCAAGCTGCTGCAGAAGTAATACACCTGCTGATGGGGCTACAAATTGATTCATTTTTTTTACAGTAATGGTAAGGGTAATCACTTTGTGACCCGCCGCGGTGGTTCTGTGGCAAAGGCGTTGTGATGCCTGGAGCACTAGGGTCGCGGTTCGATTCCCCGGCCGTGGCCGGCCGCTTTTCTGATGGAGGCGAAAAAGCAAAACGACCCTGTGTACGAGATTTCGGAGCACGTTAAAGTCCCCAGGTGGTGCAAAATTAGTCCGGAAGCCCTCCACTAGCGCCTACGGCTATTGCATGCGTTGCGTCGGCGCGTTAAACCGTACAATCAATCAATCAATAGTCCCTTTGTGTATGCTGTGGTTGACCATGATGGGTTCCGCAACATCCAGGGGAGCTTTATATTACTCTGAGCTTTTCAAGCCAGAATATTCAGGTCTGCCCTGAGTGTGGGCTTGCACCAAGCCTCTGGAAACAAGGCGCACTTATTTTAGCAGCAATCCCCCTGTGGTTGTATGGCCGTTTCGTTTCTTTTTACTGCTACTTACAGTCACGCTGTCCCTTTGGATTCTTAGCATTGCGTTACTTGCGCATCACGCTGTGGTAAACCTGGCATCCGCAAAAAGCGTCTTGAAAACAAATAATTCTGGGTGCCGAACCGTCCATGTCAATTGTCTGCAACGCGTAAGTAAAAAGAAAAACACTCGGCACGTGATTTATACGTAATGAATCAAATACGTTTCATAGAGCGTGCGTTATAAACAAGTAAAAACCAATCAAAGAAAAGTGCGTTCGTCTAGGTTTTTCAGCAAGGATATAGACACAAAATTATGCCAGGCACCTAGAGGCTAACAGCGTCGCTGTATAATAGTAATAGCTGCGATCCAGACGGCGGACAAGTTAAACCGATGAAATGTCGGTCAAATATTGTCACACAGTCGCGAGCGACGCAAGTTTTTTTTTTTGATTTACTAAAGTTTATTGGAGAAAACTTGGGTTTCGCGTTGATCTATAAACGAGAACAGAGGTCGACAAAGCAGTCAGAACGACGGGAACTTGAAGTTCGGCGAATAAAATTCCATGCTCTTTTATTTGCGTGCATTTATCTTGGAGCGCAGTCAAAGAAAGACATCATTCCTGCAATTATAAAATGCACACATGGGATAAAGCAGAATGAGGTCCTAGAGCCAAGAGCTGAAAGGGACTTCGTGTTAGCAATCACGAAAACAATTGGCATAGCATAGGCGAGCGATTCAGCAAACCTAAATTCTGAGTAAAAATCAACGAAAAACTTTGAAATTTCAAATATTGGGGGTTTAATGTGCCGAAGCTACACATAGGCTAGGAGGTTCGCCGCAACGAAGGGATCTTGCGGATAAGTTTCGACCACCTAGGCATTATTAACGGTCGGGAATCGAACCTCCGTCTTTGGGCTCAGCAGCATAGAGCCTTCGACGCTGAGGCACCACGGCCCGTAAAACTTAACAAGGGAAATGCAGTTACATATTGGCCAGAAACCGTAGATGTTTGGTTATGACTGCAGAAAAAATGGAAGATCATTTTTCAATGCGTGTAAGGCAGTCCCTTCCAAGAACATCCGATGACATGATGAACATTGTTAATGAAACATCAGTAAACATTACTGCCAGACCTGGCTCAATAACGGAAGCTATTAACGCCACTCCCCTTTTAAGCCCTGGATAATAAAGCGTGCATGGCTATGCGCTTCCAACAAAAATAAACGCATCACCAACAAAGCGTAGTTTGAGGGAATCTTACTGAACGTCTTTTACTGAACCTATAGTGCAAGGCTTGCTCTACCGTTGTTTTTTTTTTTCAAAATACACCAAATGACACGAACATCCGCAATATATATTGCACAAGTCAGGGCGCGAAAATGAAATAGGCGACGGTCGCCAAGTGTCTATGTTGTGAGTATTTTTAAATGTCTCTTATAACTTGAAGTTTTTACACAACCGATAATGTTTTAACGTAATGCCACTACGGACTTAGGATTGCTTTTCACTGAAGTTTCCCTAATATTTTAACAGGACATGAGGATCAGCGACTAGACTGGAATGAACTGGACTGGACTGGACCGGACGGGACTGGACTGGACTGGACTGGACCGGACGGGACTGGACTGGACTGGATTGGATCGAAGTGGATTGAATTGAAAATCGTTTTAGCAGCAGTGAGCATGATGATCAGCTAATCCTAGACAACCAGGAAATCGAAGAATAATCAGCTTAAGCTTATTTCACGCTACGTAACGTTGCATAGCCTAGCTAAGGCTCTGCTAATTTTTGTATGCCGTAGGCCAATCTCTCCCAGAACAATTGACCGTCTGCAGTGACACGGTGGCGTTCTTCCACTCCGAATGCCTCGGCTAGTGATTGGTACGATTCCAAGCCGTGCTGGTAGGCTTATCTGACGCATGTACAGCCAACAACATGGCAGAAGTGCGGTTTACTGATTGCTGAGATATCGGGAATGCTCAGGAAATGACAACGTCAGAGGCCAAGCATGTTCACAGAACCGAAACCAAAACTGATTTGAATTCCAACCTTGAGCATCGTCCAATCACGTAGCTACTTCCCCTGACGCCGCTGCTGTTAGTTGGTTCGGCCGCCGCAAATCGCGACTGGTAGTTTTTCTTCTTTCCGGCTTTATAAAATGAATGCTTCATTATCGTCCGGATAAACGCCCAAAAGTGTGTTTATTTGAGCCAGTCTACGTAGTGCAAGCGTAAACAATACCTTGACAAATTCCCTTCAGTGTCCCTTTAATCAATGTGTCCTCACGATACTGCGTATATCTATAGAATGCCAAACACTACTTCTTAACGTTAGCTACGCTGTTAAGACATTTCTTTGTAGTCTGTATAAGCAGGGTTAAACGAAAGTGTGCAGGCGCTGGGTCTTTTTTGTCTGAGTAGTTTCTTATCAAAAAAATAGCAGTGGCTTAGCTCGGCTATGCCAGGATATACGTAGCGTGAGCTAAGGTTCACCTGGTTATTATTAGGTTTCCTGAATTGTCATGCTTACTGCTGCTAAAACGATTTCCAATCCAATAGAATCCAATCCAATTGCGGTGGCGGCAGCGGCTCCGGGGCGCCAGCTGTGCGCCGAGAGACGGCACTGCTCCTCGCGCATGCGCAGCATGGCTCTCCAGGAGACACGCGAAACTGCTCAACCTCGGCCAGCGTAGCTCACGCTACAAAACATTGACAAGGAGTTAGTTCTACGCGACAGAGGTTTTCGCGTTAGGTGGCCAAAGAAATCATAGGCATGCAAAAAGGAAGTCATGGCGATCGAAATTTTTTCTTGTTCTTCTCGGACCAAGAAAATATCCTAACACGGTAACTGGTCATGTAAAAAGCACTAGATCTAAAAAAGGGTGGTTAGTTCGGGTTCACGGTGTAATTGCAGCGCGAAAAACAAGACACAAAAGGAAGATAAACAACACAAGCGCGTATTTTGTATACTGTCGAGTACACTTATAACGATACCGTTTATAACAATATATCGGACATAACGATGAACAGCTATGGCACCGTCAACTTTTGTATTCTTTCTATGGTGAAATAAACCGCTTATTACAATGCTCCAGGGCCACGATATCGGATATAACGATTGAATCCGGTTATATTGTGCACCAAAAGTGCAACAGTGATGACTCTAATGACACGGTTGCGCCGCCTACTCAGGTAGTGTCTTCGTAGGAGGCCCAATGCGTGACACAGTCCCTCGGGGACTTTGTTTCCGCCAAGGACATTTACCTCAGCTAGGTGAAGCACCTATAGATGCTCTTGGAAAAGATTTGCGCTAGCTTCACACGCGGCAAACAAAGGTGACCGACTGTGGCTTCTTTTCCGCAAATTAGTAGTAGTACGACCTTGCTGGCATGCGAATAAAATGTTCTGAGCTCTGTTCCGTCTTTTTATTTCGCAACCCGCTTATAACAATTATCGGTTATAACGATGGGATTTCCTTGGCACTTGGATATTGTTATAAGTGGACTAGACAGACTCTTACTTTTGTGTCCTCTCCTGCGCGCTGTAGTTATGCCATGAATAAATCTACAAACCTACGTAGTTGAAGTTTAAGTTGAAATTTATTAGAAAGTTTGCAAATAATACAGTACATAAAGTGGTAATGCATACAGAAAGAGGTCCCATAGTTTATCACTAGGCGGAAGGGGAGGCTTTTGTTAGACAGTACCTAAAAACCGGTTAAACATGAGCAGTCAGAACAAATAAGCAGAAATATAATGTCGATTTATACAAAAATCAATTGGGCATGGACAAAAGAAAAAGTGCGATGATGATCGTTCATTACTGATTAGGCTGAAAATTCAGAGTGGTGGTTAAAAAACAAGACGCGTCACTGGACATCAGCAATATCGAAATATAGAACAAAAAGAGTTTAATTGCGGCAAAACAGCCTAGGCTGATTTGTTAAACTTTCATAAAGCAAACGAGCATACATGAATGAAGAATTATTGTCAATTCATATTATAAGATAAACGCACGACGGGGATCAATCAAGGAACGTGCTTTCGCTGAAGTGGATCAGAAAAAATAAAATAGCAACACACAAAGCAACGGCGGTCAACTGGATACATACGGCTTCCCGGTATTTATAAGTTTTCTTTAGATTTATAGGGTGAGAGGGAATGAATCACTAAACAATGGGCCCATCTCCCCGTGAGGGGGACTCGAGTAAATGCGTCGCAGAGGGGGTGGGTGTATTGCGTTAAAGTTTAGTGTTTGGGGGGTTGGTGCTATCACGTGTACATCACGCAGCTATCACGCCGCTAGCACGCCGCTGAGTCGCCAACGCACGCCGCTGACGACGTAGTTTGAATGAGTCAAGGATATAAGGCGCGTTCGTAGCCTTTGATTCTGTGTCGGTTTTGTGGCGCAGTGTCGGTTTTCTGGCGCAGTGGGAAGAGCACCATGTACCTCGCGTTCCGCCCACAGGTAGTGAATGCGTTGTATCAGCAGCTTCTTAACGTAGTTTGAATGAGTCAAGAATATAAGGCGCGTTCGTAGCCTTTCATTCTGTGTCGGCTTTGTGGTGCAGTGGGTAGAGCACCATGTACCTTGCGTTCCGCCCGCAGGGTCGTGGGATCGAAACCAGGCGCGGTACTGTCATACGGGGGACCCCACGCGGGGTGACAGTAGTCGTGTTGAGAGTTTATACGTGAACCGTACAATGATCTGCATTTAAAACGGTTAAGTGATTTCTGAAAAGATGACCTTGGCTTTCGACATTTCAGGGGGAGGGGAAGGTTGTTGCACAATCTTATCATATTGAATTCAACCGACTGTTTTCCGTAGTTCGTACGGACTGGATGAAGCAAATAATTATTTCGCATTGAAAAACGCGTGTTGTTGTTGTTGGTAAGATTTGTTCGTCCTATTACATAAAGAAGGTGAGAGTGACTGAGCAAGTTATGAGTGGTAATTTCTAAGTTCCTAATTCCTAAATATAAACTATAGCACACTTCATTAAAAACGCTACAGGAACACCCACCGGTTTCGCTGGAGAAAGCACCGCCAGGTAACAGCAGGTGATAAAAAGTCAACACACATTGCTTTAAATTTGAAGCTACTTTCCTGAAAAATAAAATGATGTTGCACATTCAGTCACATGTCTGCAGCAAACTTGCACTAAACTGCGGGGCTTCTTAACCTGTATATGGTACAAGACTCAATAAGATGTACAACGTGATAGATAATACGGCGTTCTATAATGCTCCTTTGCGCGGAGTATACAGCCAAGTGTTTGTATATTTGCATGTTTATCACCTCCTTAGCTCCTCACTTTTATTGGTCGCTATTACGAGTGAGACAAAATACGTTTGGATTGATTTTGCAGTTATTCGTTCACTTGCAACCTTTCACCGTAATTGTGTAATGCTGTGAGCTGCTATGAGCTGCTGTTTTTTTTTTCCGGATCATACTAGAAGTTGAGTTTTTTAAAGCAGGATCACCGGCTTTATGGCACGAATCTCGGTAGCAAACTCAGTAGTTCAGCGACTGATACAGATCTAGATCAAGAACCACCGACATTAAGCGTCACTCCAAGAGACATTATATGCTCTTATGAGTGAACGTAAAATAGCCTTAGAAAATTCTAGTTTGAAGAAGAGCACAAGAAAACATGTTACACTAAAAAGTCGGCTTCCATTTTCAAAAAGCAAACATCAGCTGCCTAGAAGGAAGGTTATGAATTCTCACACAAAGAAACATGTTCTAGTTCGGTGAAATGTGGGCGGACATTCGAAACCATCACCTGAAAACTCCAGACAGATGTGCTTATAAGAACAAGCGGATTTTTAAAATACGCTTTACTATAAGCGTATGCCATATACTTATTTCAACTTTCTTAAAGAGAAATACAATGCCCACACTCAGGCTTCTTCGATTCAGCCTGTTATGCGGAATGGTCGCAAGCGGTGAGCAGTTTACATCTCTGATCTTCTGCATTCTTAAGCGTTCTACTGAACCACGCACCTCTTGAGCGGTTTTCGTTTAAATTGCCTGGTCACTCGCTTACGCGTAAAAACTTGTGCTAACAACAACAAAAAAACAATCAAGATACTGTGATTTAAGTATAAAATGCCTGCAGGAACATAAAACTTTACAATGTTGCAAGAAACATGCCTTAAATAAAGACAAAATTGAAAATAACGCGCCCAACGCCAAAAATTGCGATACCTCAGCATGTTCATGTGTAATTGAGAAAAAATGGCAATAAATGGGAATTTCTAAGTGAAAACCTCTCCTACGCTACACCTTTATTCCTTGCCTTCTTTCTTTCTTGCCGATTCGCTTGGTGAGATATTCCCGCTGCGATACCACGTGACTACGCGAGCGTGAAACCCACTGCTTTAGCTCGCCCCTATCGCCCAGCGGTGACTGGGCCGACTGCATGTGTGGTTCATCGCACGCAAACCACGTGACTAGGCGAGGGTTTAAGGAGTGATACACGAAAACACTGCACTCACTGTTGTTCCAGGAATAAAACTACATCAATCCGCGATTCACGGACCAGAAACCGATGCTTTGCTGGCGGCTTTCTTTGCCGACGCATGGTTCCACAGTGTCGTCCTTTGATGGCGCACCGGTTGAGCTGGCCGTGCGTGCTCTTAAGCACAAGTGAAAGCATGAATGCGATCATCCAATTAATAAAGCTTGACGGCAGGCTGCGAAATGTGAGCAAATGCAAACCGTCACGAAACACTGCGTGCATAGTCTTTTCTTTCGCTCGTAGTAAATTGGTTTGGAAGAGTAAAGCCTCAGCTGTTTGTTTTTTCTATTCGCTCAATTTTTACTCGCCGCTGCACATCTGATAACCAAAAGGAGAATTCTCGCTTTTTTATTTTCTGGCCTTGCGGATCCATAGATGCAATATAATGCAAGTATCAATAAGATGCATCATTTTAAACAATGCTGTAAAAACTGAAACACATTCTCACACGTTTCAGTGCTCTGTACTCATGCATCCAAATCAGTACCGTTGTGTCCGGCAGTCATTCAGGCATGGCGTGTTTCAATTTCTGACGAATTTTTCGTGTATTTCTTACATCTATCATCAAGGACACGCTGCTTTCTTGCGACATTAGGTGTGGAGTCTTGCTCGACGTTGGCACCGCCATCTCTTACTTCGAGGGAAGGTGGATCCCCTTTTGTTTCAGTCCGTCCGACTTCCAACGTCATTGCATTATTAATAGTATCCTTCTTACACTTCGTTTCTTGACTGAACTATTTTAGCCATCATTCCTTTGCTTCACCTCTAACGAATCCAACCTTCACGGTTCCTTGTAAGCGGTACCCGGCAGCTAACATGTGACCTCCTCCTTTCGGCTAGTTTCATACTTTTGTAGGTGGCGTTATAGCTGAAGTTTCCGGCTGCATGCAGCGTCTTAGCTTTTGCACTGTTTTTCCCCTCAGGGAAGACGGCTTCATGATATTGAGTTCCCGCTATGACACCTGATGTCATTACCCTTGGCATAAACTATAAATAGCTGCCATTTCTAATCTCTGTTCATTGAAATCAAACATGTTTTGAATCGACAGATATCGTCATTACAAACATGTGCAGGCAGCGACAGAATACAGCAAGGGCACAGACCTCCGGCTTTATATCATCTTCTGGTTTACTAGGCTGTACTGTGCTACATGAAATTATCTTCCACATAAACACACTTTACAATGTTATACTATGTTGTACTAACGCGATAAAATGCAAAAGTATTCTTGGCTACACTGCAATATTTTATAGCCGCCTTGTACCAGCTAGCTAAACTGGCCGCGCACCCCACGCTAGGTGCATTATTAAGAAGAAATTGAAATCTCAATTCGTTCGAGTGGTATTTGGCTTGAACCGTGATTATATGCACAATTTGGTAACTTACTCAAACGTGCACTGGGATTAGAAGAAAACTACAAAGCGTGTGGTCGGTTAGTGCTACTCCCCCACCTGAGTTAACAAAGACATAATTTGTAAGGTGTAAACATGAAAGTTACGCAAACGTTTTGCGAACACTTTATATATTCCCTGTATTCTTAGTGTCTAATGCAGAATGAATTAGACAGAATTGAGAAAATACAAATAAGACGGCCAAATATAAGGAATGTTTTCTCTTTTCTTCCTTCATCATAGGTCGTGCCACGCCTTCTTCTGTTGTCTACCCGGTGGTGCTTGAGGAAAGATCCGGTGAGGGTACCACAACAGTTAAAATCAATGAAGAAATCACACTAAATCTGGCACCATCAAAAGTATTCTCGAGAAGATTCGTTCTTTCAACCTCTACAAAGAAGAATCTCTTTCACGAAGAAGTAGGTTTCCAGTCGTGACCCATTTTGGCCTTCTATGCGATTCTTGATGCACAATTTGCTCTTTTTCCCGCCAGTTTGACCCTTCAAATATCGCAAAACGCATTTACCACGATGAATACAGCATGACAGCTGTTTCTATGCAGGATGTCAATGGAGCCCTCAAAATAGTAAGAAATATTTTTTTTGTGTTCTTCAATCTAACAGTGAACATACAATAGTTAAATAGTCTCCTTGATGCATTTTCCTGTCCAATTTTGCAGAATTTGCCTCTGGCCGACAGGTACCAAACACGGTGTAAATAAGGACACTGACTATTCGCTGGTTTCTGATAATGTGCGCCCCTTTTTTTCAGAACGGAATAATAAATGATTCTTTCGGCATACAACCACTTGCGGTTTCAGAACACAATACGGCCGGTAAAATACCTCACCGACTATTTCGCCGAGAAAATATCTTTGGCGGAAGCCACGCGGGAGGTCAGTGTTCTGCATTATGGTCAAACGTCTCATTAAATCGGCTACTGAACTCTCATTTTTTTGTTTTGCATTTCAGTGACTGCAAGATCTTTTGGAAACAGTAAGTATGTTATTACTCCTCTAGTATCTTCGCAGCTTAGTGGGAATACATGTCGGAGATCCAGCATTTAATTTCTACTTTTTATAGTGTACAGGTTTCAATGCAAAGTGTTCTTCGAATCCGAACTCAGAAGTTAAGGACAGCTGTCCTACTTCTGAAACCATGTGCAAATTATGCTCCTGTATTCAAACTAGGCATTTAAAGGGCGAATGTTGTACTTAAGAAAATAAGATAAGATTTGCGCCATTTCTGCGACATTTTTGGGTGGTGTAGGGCATTTGAATGCAACATCACTTGAAGCTGAAAAATTGAAGGGCACCAAAAAATATATGAAGAGCGAAAACAAGCGGGGACTATATCAGCAACCTTTTTTGTTCGTCCAAGATATGGTCATTTTAGCAATTGCTCCATCAGCTATCTGGCAACAAGTTAAGCAACGAGCAATCGCCGCTTGGCGATGACTTTCGCGAGTGTACGTCGCGACGGGGCATTAACACATATTTGCATGCTGGTGGATACAAAACGTTCTGAGAATAGTGAAATACAATTTCTTGAAAACTACATAACGCTCGCATAAACCCTGCCAGTGGGTTTTTTTTAGAATTATAAAAATTCCCCGGCTTCTTATAACTTCCGAAATAACATTTTTCTTCTGAGACCTTCACGTAGAGCCAGGCCTGGCATGTGCATTTGTTTCATAAACACAAACTGTCTTGCATCCTACTCTTCCTTAGGGAATCAGTGATAGGGGTCCACCCTACGTCTGCTTTTATATCCGCACTTCTGTGCTGAGTTTTACCTACGTTCAATATTACAGAACACAGTTTACGAGCATTTTTCTAAAGAACTGATGTTACCGTCAAGGATCTCACTTTCCCTTTAGTACAATGTATTTCGTTTTTTTTCTGTTTTCCAGCCAGCCCACGTAACAAATTTCAAAGATATTCTAACGCTGCCACCCCCGAAGTTTACTTCTTGTGTGACACGGCGTTTTCAAAAACGTTCAACAATGACAGAGACATGATCACATATTTGGCAGTGATGCTAGCTGCGGTATGTTCTTAACACTTACGAATATACATTTGAAAATGGTGGGCGTTGCTTCCTCTAGACATGTCAAACACAAGTATAGGCAACCACACCAAATAATGTCTTGTACCAGCTTCTATTTGCTAGACTCTACAACCCTTTCAAGATGCCTAGTATGTTGTTTAAACTTGAGATTTATGAGTAAGTGCAATGTTTACAAACGCCCGATGGATTTTAACTGAGGGTGTAGTCGAACAACTGCAGTGACTGGGAATAACGAATGAGCTCCCTTGAGACCTCCTGCCAACCTCAACGTCAAAACTGACATTTGGACCACTTTAGCGTGCTTTCCTCAACGTAGGTTTAAAACCGGACTCCGCCTGCCTCTTAACATCGTTGAAATTGTACTTTCACTTTACCTCGAATTCGCACATTTAAAGCGAAAAAAAACATTTTCTAAGATGCTATAAAGCACTTTATTGAAGTCAACCGGTCACCCTATATATACATATCTTACAATACACCCGAACACTTTCTTCAACCATTAGCACTAACTTAATATAAGTATGTTTACAAAAATTGTTAAGATTTTTGTGTTCCTTGTTTTGAGGTAAGGTTGTGTTGGTAGGATGCGTAACTGTCCCGCCATATGTCGTCCAACTTCAACAAGACAAACGTGAGACAACTTCGTGCCCTCTTTTCCATGCATGAAAGCAACGTCGCAGATGCCTGAGTGCAAGAGAAATTCGCATTATAGCGTTGTTGACACAAGAAGTGGACTTAAAACGTGTCCACGGGAGGAAGGAAAGGAAAATGATTCGGCCAGTTCTTTGCTGGTATAACCGGAGGCTTATCTGCACTATTTCTATGCCCACATCTGCACTCGCGCTGCATGCTGTCGCTTAAGGTGTTGTCTCATTTTAAATACATCTGCAACTTTAGAACGTGCCTCAACATGTATCGTCCCTGGATCATCATAAGCATGTGGCAGTAAGTTAGCAGGTATCGTTGTAGGTATTGCACATTTCCCTGATCGTCTGTAAGCTTTATTGTTCAAAAATTGACCAGAACAAAAGCCGTCACGAAGCGGTCACGCGGCTGTTTATTAGTTAATCACGTCAGTTAAAGTTAAGGTACGGACGCAAAATGTATAGCTACTGCGTCACGTATCTGGTTAAATGTCCGCGCAGGGCCAATAGTCGGTAAACATCAAAACAACATTGCGTTAAACCTAACGTAATATTACGGCCGAACGAGCCAGCTAATGGGTTTTAAAATGAGACAGATGGCTAGTCAGTGCAAGATTGTCCACTGCATTAGAGTCCACGCAGCAAGAGGGCATGTAAGCCAGAGGGAGTGACTTCCGGGTGTTTTGCTATAAAGCATTAGCTACCCACTTTTGCTATAAAGCATTAGCTGACTCGGTAGGTCAAAAATCAGACGTCATGGTAAGCGAGAAATGTCAGACGAAACTGCCGACCGCGCAGAAGGAAAAGAAAAACCACCGAGTTAACAAAACGATTAGGTAAATTTGAGACGGACTGTATGCGGATGAAAACCAAGACTTCAAAATATCTTTCTAGCACACATCGCCAAAGTCGATATGGCTTTAGGTCACTAAATATAAACATCCTCGATCTGTTATGGCCTTCGCCTTCAGAAAGTATGTTATATACGAGTAGTAAGCCTCCAAAAGTAATCTGACCATGCGAATAGCAGAAGAAGCAACTGGGCTGGCATAAAAAGAATAAAGCAGTTCCGCTCAACGCGAAAGCTGCCGGAAGTGCGTAGCAGTGATTCGCCGCTGTTTCCCTTGTGTTATTCTTGTGAGTACCTTGTTTTTATGCTGTTTGTGCAATTTTATTACATTTAGTAATGGACGTCACCTGTATAACATTGCCTGATACAGGCGGTGTTGCTCCTACGCTCCCGCACAGGGGCCGTAGCATTTTTTTTTTAATAATTTTAGATATCATCCTTGCGTTGATACCAAAATTACCTCAGCCCCTAAAAAGGCTTATAAGAAGAAACTGAATTGAGTTATTATTAATTCGTCGTAATTAATGCGTCACTTTATTGTTTTTTCTATCTTTAATCGCGTACCTTTTTCCGGTCTAGCAACCGCAGCGCCCGTGGCAACGGCGCAAAACCCCCGACACTTTGAAGACGTCAGGCCTCGACCCCTTCCTTTAAAATCCTTACCCCATTCGGATCATTAAAAATTTATTATATTTCCCAGTCTCCCTTATATTTTCCCTTTCCTAGGCAAAAACTTTGCCAAGGCTTAAAATTTTGCCTTTGTACCCCTCCGTAAATAAACATAATGTTACCACCTGCGAAAGATGACGCGTGAGCAAAGCAAACACAGGTATGATCCAGCCTCTTAGAAGGCGTCAAGTTGCGCTTTGAGCTGTGAAGTTGTCAGCCGATGCTCGCAAATCGATGTACAATGAGAGTGACGTTCCTTGGCATGTGACAAGAATCAGCGCTACGTCATCGTACATTTGGGCCTACGCATAAGCGTAACAATTGTGGTTGGCCAAAAAGCCCAGTCGTCCTAACAAACAGGATAAATGAGGAGACAAGGATGATGGCGCTAGTAAGAAGGCATCTTCTGTAATTGTACCACGACCCTCCCCCTTTCATCAAATTGCTAATGCGTCTTTCTCTTTGTTATTTCTCTGTCAAAGGCAACCAAAGATCTTCCAAATAAATATACCCCTGAACAATTTTTAATTATGCATTTTTTCGCGCGCCTACTCACTCATTTTTTCAAACATTTCGCTTAAGAACACATATGCTGAAGCCTTACGTTCAGATCGTAGAATACCAGACATTCTTGTGTATAAGTAAAACAAACAAATTTCATTTAACATGCACCAGTTTTCCACATCACAATGCTCTTAGAGGCACCCCTCACCATACTATCTCATCGAGTGCTGACGAACATGGGGTGCAAAGTCAGCGCAAGCGTGTGGCTTACCAAGCGAGCACCTAAAGTGTTATTGTTTTCGTAAAAACCACATGAATTTGTTCTGTCCAGGGTATATCGGAAGTAATGATGCTACCAAAATATACTGTCCAAAAGATTCTAGCAAGTGTTGAGTGCTGTGATCTGAAGCTAACAATGGTTTGTGATATCCCATTGTCGAATGAGATGACAAGAATTATACTAAAGTGAACATTTATTGGCGGTGTCTTAGCCAACGTGCTTTAACAATGAAAAGTATTAAAGAAGTAAATTACAATCCTCAGTGGAGTAATGCTGTTGTACATAGCAACGCCATTTTTCTAAAGTCATATGCTCTGATTAGCGTAACACGAAGACCAATAATTTATATTAAAACCGTAATTGGTCGATCCATCAATCTACTGACTATGTCTCGCCCGTCCTGGTAGTACGGGATGTTTAGGTCTGCACTTTAAATGTGCCGAAAATTCTTCGGCCCATTGTTCGCTCTTCCTCAGGCATTTCAACCTACCTTAACGGTGACCGGTAATCATCATCCCAAAGTATGTTTCAGCACGTGCGAGTGTCTGAAGACGGAACTGTCGTAATGGGTTAAACAAGGAGTGCTTCAGCTTTAAAAGAGGGCTATTATGCCCCTTTGCCCCAACGGCACTGTCTTGCATACCGACCATTCTGAAGCATGATCACACAGCTTCTAGCAGGAGCCTTGGCTCGCATTCTTATGCGTCCTCCTGACGCATCCTAACCCATTCTCATATAAAGCAGCCCTCAAATATACATCAACCACTATGTCTCAGCCACTAAAACACAGGGCGCCTTAATCCTTCTCAGAGCAGTGCCAAGACGTAACTTGGACAGTGCTGAATGTGCGTAACTACGTGATATATGATGAAGTCTGAAAATTCGATCACAGTTAATAGATTTCAGCATTATGGCTTAAAAAGTAAAGTCGCAGTGGGAGACAGTAAACCAATACGAGGAGATGCAGAATATGCTGAAGCTCATAGGCAGCCCGTGATAACCATACATTACCTACGGATAAAATATCTTGTTTCAGGTTATATTTCTTGTTTTCTGATGGTGCTTTGTATATCTGAATCCTTTCGCTCGTCACATTCACACCGCTATTTGATAACTTCGAACAAAGTAAAGCACTGGAAATGAACAACCATTGCCACGTTGAAAAATCCCTCGCATCCCGAGGGAGAGAGTGTTGAAGTCGAATGCAGGGTTGTATTGCGCGAATACGTGGATATCGTATTTAATGAGTTCGAGATTACCACGCACAACTACAAAGAAAGATATTCCGTTATGCTGGTACCGTTGCAGGTCCGCCATCACGTTATGAGATGCAGACCAGCGACCGCTCTCGACGAGGCGCGCGCTCGACTAATACCTTCGCGCACGCGGCGCTAGGAATATCAGACTTCGTTTTAAGCGTTTCATTAAAGCCTTTTTTTCTATCCAGGTCAACCTCCGGTTTCAGTCGATTCATGGATACGTAATAAAATTTCTATTTGTGGGCCTATTGCGCTTGAACGCCAAGGTTGGTACATCTCCAAATGATCATTTTCGCGTAAAAACTGGCAACAAGAGTAGATTGTGCGTCAATATTTCCGCAGCTTGAAGAGGACTTCATGATGATGCCGGGTAACTACATGGATGGCCAGCCTACTCTTCTCAGGATGATGATGTTTCACCTACAACTTGGGATTGCAGGGAGCCGATATCAGGTACCTGATACAGGTACGTCTGGGGCTTCGGCACAGAGTCCCACACTTACTTAGGCTTTTCCGAGCAACATGTACTTATCTACTTACGGACTCTTTACATTGCTAAAATATTTGCGTAACATGTGTTTTTCTAGCCGTGACTTAACAGCGCCCTACGCTGGAAGAATGGACCGTTTCATAGCAGGTAAATCGCTTGCTCCGAACTTTTTAAATTCAGGTGCTAACATAAAATGTGACATTTTTTCGGAAAAATGCATTAAAACAGCAAGGTCACGAGCTGTTTTCAGGAGATGCCAAGCGTGAGCGTAGTATTCTGAGAAATGTTGGGAGGAGGGAGGGAGCAGTGAACGTTTATTGTGAGAAAAATGGAGGATGTTGCAGCCCTTCACTCGTGCGCAGGACGTCCTCAGACGAGAATATCCTGGGCACGTGCAGGCATCTGCGCCTGGGAGATCAGCTGTAGGTGATAATCCAGGTGGAAGCTGATCAGCTCGCCTTCCCACTGCTCTTGAAAAAGGTTAGGAAGAGAAAGCTAAGTTAGGGTGTGAGAGCACTTCCATAGCACATGATATAGAATGCTCAAACATGGACAGAATTTGTATATTGGGTAGAACAGGGAGGGATAAATCTCATGCAGTCGAGTCCCATACGGAAAAGTATTTGTCTGAATTTTTCGAATCACACTTTCCTAATTATTTTGTAGCTTGAGATTAGAGTGGAGAAGAATGCATGTTGAGCAAGGATGGGGTGGTACCGAGATGTCTTGGATCACTGACGTTTTGTATGGTCGCCCGAGCCAGCAGCTCCCAATGATGTCCGGAGAAAGAGCGCACGGGCAGACGCATGAGCTGCCTAATTCCTTGGCAGGGATGCGTGACCCGTAGTCTACACAATATGAATATCGGCACCATGGCGCATTGTGTAGGGACCGTAAAGGCAACGGCAGTGATGAGACCCAAATTCCACAACTCTGACTAGTCTCTCGGATCATTGTAGCGTGGTGATACAGCTATACCATGCCCGCCTATTTTGAGGCTAACACATTACACTTTCAACTCGAACACAATTCTATATATCGTTTCGATTTATATTATTTTGGGAAAGCCCATATACTACATATCTTCAATGGTGCTATTTATTACAGCCTGAATTGTTAATTTTACCATTCAGGTCTCGCCTATGTGGGAGGACTTTGCTCCCTTGACGGCGTCGCCATCGGAGAAGACAGACCCGGGATGTACGCTGGAGTCAACATTATGGCTCATGAACTTGCTCACTCGTAAGATATTTTCATTGCCTTTTCTCGACAGAAAATATAAAAATGTAGAGGTGTGATAAATGAGGACATGGTATGACGCTATTTTAAAGCGAAGCTGTCAGCCCTCACTGATAATGTCCATTCGCGCAAACGCATGCAGGAAGCCACTTTCTCGGACAATACGGGATCGTGGGTGAAGTGAGGGGAAAACTTAAAACACTACCCTAAGAAGCTTGACGACAGCTCCGTTAGGCCCCCTTCACTCACTGTTGATGTGCAGAAGAGGGAGAAGGGGAAGTAGCCATCCGATGGCGCGGCTTATGTAGACCTAACTTCATGTTCTGAGGTGAGCGTCGACAACCGTTACCCACAGCTCTATGTACGATTAGAATGACGCTGCTCTGCATACCGTAAGGCTGTTACCCCAAGACGCAAGAGCTAACGTCGCTTTTAATGTTTAGGACGTTAGGCCTAATGTCCCATTTCGAGGTTTAACACGTCGAACCGGAACCCACTCAAAAAAGTACTCACTGTACGCCAAGCATCAGCTACCGATTCACGCCGCACACTCAAATACAAATGTTGGGCCTACTGAGTGCACTCGCGACAGTTGCTGCGGTTATTCTAGAAAAGTTGTGTATACCTCCAGAGTAGACATACTCGCAGTATGAGATTGGCCAACCAAGGAATCCATCACGAGAAAGCTTCGTGATCAACCATTGTTATTAATAAATGAACGGGTGCATGTTTTTGGACGAGGGATAACAAAAACAAGCATCAATTTTGTCATACGAGTTCCTTTGAAGTCGAAAACTTCACGTTTGCTGTTTCCTGTTGGGTTACACGGGGAACGACGAAGTGAGTTACACTTGTTTTTGTTTCAACGCAACATTTTTATTGAAATAACACGCACAATTTTACGGTGGTGCGGAACTGTGGTGCTATAACAGTAATGGCTATTTCAGCTTTGCAAGTGTTCTGAAGGCCGTCGTTCTGAGGTCCATGTTCTTTGGTCTATGAAAGCACCCTAGCATGTAATTGCTGATGTAGCAAGTGACAGGCATTCTTGACATTGCTTAACAAAGTTGTTAGGCAGAGGAATGGGGGCGAAGTGCTCCGGTACATGCGTGGTATTTATTGTCTGAAACACTGGCAAAGATGGAAAGCACTGAGAATTTTCTTAAACGTACGCCAGCTAACATGGAAGAAAAGTTTATCATCCGAGAGGTTTCCTTCACCAAGGCCTCCGCCCACTCGTACACTTACTTAGCCACTCACTGGCTAAACAAATCACTCACTCTCTGGCTAACATTATGTCATTATGTCAATCAATGTTCTGAGATGTGTTAATGTTGCTCTGCGGATGTACATAAATTCTGGCATAACATCAATCAGCATCCTTAAAGTACAGCAGTGCTGTAAACACCGTTGATTACCTTCCCGGTTATCTGTCACGATTTAAGAATGTCGCGGCAGTGTGGTAAAATTTTTTTAACATTCGTCACCATCACCAGTCCCTAATTACGCATAGGCGAATCCCCATGTGACAATAATTAAAAGTAGGAATATCTTTTTACTCCAAATGGTATGGTAAGAGGAAGACTCTGTATTCATTCATGATTATATTTCGAACTGTCACCCCAAACTGGTGTCTCAAAGCCCCCTAATCACTAATCACAGTAGCGCCTCTTTTGCACACTAGTATGCTTTGGTTGCGACGCAGCCCTGTAGGGTATGGATACAGGGAATTCATTTATCTTTCAGGCTACCGCACCATACCAAAGTTAAGCCCTCACAGCGAATTTGGTAATGAATCCTAAACAAGTCCTCGTAACCTTCTGGGTCAGAAAATTTAATCAGGATTATACTAAGCAGATGCAAATATCTCTCAAAAACTCCTGTATTTAAACAGTATATCAAATTAAATAAATCCCGAAAATTAAATCACAATGAAAGAAAACCGATTTAAACACAAACGCTGGATACTGTCTCTGACAGCAGAAAGTAAAGGCAGCTTAACTTTTGACATAGGAGGAACTTTTCTTCTAGTGAATAAATTTTAGATAGAAATAAAATAATAAAAGGCTAGTGTTTGCGACGTTGATTACGAGCTGTAGCACCCGAAAGATTCGTAGTTAATATGTGTTTACTACATTTACGACCATAGGTGAGGACGGATATATGGGGGACACACACTTCAGATAAACTTCCTCAAGTTAAAATCAAGCGGTCAAATTAACACTTCGATACGTATCATTTTCCTCATTAACAGCAGCTCCATGAGGACCATTTTTTACCATGTAGATACGGTACGTTGCCGGTAAAAGTCGCTGTACTTTATAACAGCATATTGCGGTAGCTTTGCTCCCAAAATGTCACAACGTTGGCAGGAAATTATTTCAATTTTTACACGCTCCACATATGCCAGCAAGCGATTTTCATTTAACTTTTCGAAATCTTGTTTACCAATTTGAACACCAAATTTTGACGGCAATGTTTTATTCTATTGACTTCTTCAGGAAGAAAATAGGGCTATGGCTTTTTACACAACCACGGTAATGTTTTTCTCCTTTCTTTCTGAGCTCGTCACTACGACGCAGAACAGTCAAGTGGTATATCAGACGCAACAAAAAAAACACTAGACTCACAAATACGTGCAGGGTTTAGGCTGCGCTTAGTTCTTTTGGGCCAGGGAGAATTTCATGGATTGTGCAATGTTTTTTGGTCACGCGCGTGTTTTAGACTGGGATGTGTGCACGATGGAGAAAAAGCCCCGCCAGGTATACCGGGCCACAAGGGATCGACGACCGATGAATGTGCAGCGCGACACGGATACATAATGAGCTACCACAACGAAGATAAGCCTAACCGCTTCAAGTTTTCCCCTTGCTGTCAAGCTCAGATAAAGCTTTTTCTGCGGTGAGTGTCCTTTTTGTGTCTTCAATGCATACTTGTTAACAGAAAAAACAAGCCTCCGCCCTCATGAAGATAGGTAAATACGCATGTAGGGAGATGACAGACGATCCAGCCTAGTATATGGAGGATTCGGCAACGTTTGGAGCAAGGGTGCGTCTGGCTGTAAAGGCACAGGGCTATTATTGAGAAAAAGAGCACTTGAGAAACACCAAAGCGGCCGAAGCTTCAAAATTTGTTCCCGCAATTCTGCACAATGGCGTGGAATTTTTACGTGTACTTTGTCTTCGAAAGTTGTTGCCTGGGGTTACGCATTATGATGTTCCTGTACAGGCAACTTAGTAGGAACAACCTTTAAGTGTGGTTGTGCACACGGCACAAGGTTTTTTTGCATATCAAATGTGCAGAAACATTTTCCTTTCCACAAAATATTTTTATTATGTAGTGGTGAAAGAAATGTCATGACACCCAATGCTGCCCTTAAACGAACCCGAAATTACTCCAACAAAAGGTAACCTGAAATTGTACGTCATTTAAAAACAAGTATCATCATCATCAACAGCCTAGTTAAGTCTATTGCAGGGAGAAGGCCTCGCCCAATGACTTCCAACCACTCGTGTCCTGCGCCGCTCGAGTCCACAGTTCGCCACCGACTTCACCTATTTCATCCCTCCATCGTCTTATTGGCCTTCCCCTTCTTCTAGACGCATCTCTTGGTATCCCATTCGTTACGCTAATGCCCAGAAGGTTTGTCTCGTTCGTCTCACTACATGGCCAGCCAAGTCCATTTCACTTACTTTAACTATGACATTTTCTACTAATTTCGTTCCCTATCAGGAAGCTCGATTCCTGTCCCTAAGTGTTACTTCTACCATTATTCTTTCCATGGCCCGTTGAGCAGATCTAAGTTTAGTTTCAGTTGTTTAGTAAGGCGCCCAAGTTTCAGCTTCGTATGTCATAACCGGCAGTATGCACTGGCTATGTATTTTTCGTTTGAGTGATAAAGGTAGCTTACTTTTCATTATTAGGGAATGCTCACGAGCGCTCCCAGCCACTACCTATTCTGTGCCGATATTTGTCTCTCTCGAGTTGGGTGTGCAGCTAGTAACCATCTCTCCGAGGTACTTATACTACTTTACTTCCTTTAGCATTTGGTTCCCTAAGTTGAGGAGGGCGCTTTCTGTATGCTTATTTAATACTTTAAGTTTATTCATATTTATTTTTATACCCATGGCTGTGCTTTCTCATTGTAGTTCCTCAAGCATTTGTTACAGGTGTTCTGCAGTCTCACTCAGCTAGAATAATTACGTCTGCCAAGTTTCAGATGACTCACGTATTCTCCGTAAATACTTAATCCTGTGTTTTCCCAGTCTATCTTTCTCAATACCTCCCTCCAATCATGCAGTGAGCAGTTTTGGCGAGATATTATTCCCCTGTCTTCCTCCCTTTCGGATAGGGAATTTGCCGCTTTGCTTGTTAAGTGTTATCCTGCCCGTACATACCTTATATATGCGGTCTAGAAGTCTTATATAAAGTCTCTTCTATTCTCTGGTTTTAATGCTTTTAGCAAGGCTGCGGTGTGTACTGAGTCAAACGCTTTCTCATAGTCTATAAATGCCATGTAAAGGGGTTTACTGTATTCCGCGAATTTTCCTATTACTTATCGACAACATGAATGCGGTCCATGGTTGAGTACCATTTTCTAAACCCAGCCTGCTCTCTGGGTTATTGTGAATCCACGCTGTCAACTATGCGGCCAACTATAACTACGCTAAACAGTTTATAAACAACGGAGAGTAGACTGATGGGTCTGCAGATTCTTAGTCCTTGGTATCTCCCTGTTTATAAAACAGAATAATGTCGATGTTTTTCCAGGATATGGGCACTTTTTGACTCTCTAAACATTCCTAAAATAGTACAGCTAGCTTTTCCAGTACAATATATCCCCCTCCCTCAAAACGTTCACGATTATACCGTCGCCACCTGCAGCTTTATCTCTTTCCATCCCCTTAAGAGCCTTTTCTACTACCTCTTTAGTGACTAGTGGGACATCGTTACTTAAGCTTGCACTCTCGGTTGTTTCCCCTTATCTAGTGTAGCTGTCACACAGTCTGGTGTAGAACCGTTCTGCTACCTTTATTGTTTCGTCTATGTTGTGCGTAATCTTACCCTGCTCGTCCCTGAGTGCGAACATTCCTTCTGCACCGACCGCTAGCTGCCTCTTAATTGCTTCGCAACGTTTTTTTTTATATTTTCGGCATTTCCTCGATGACTGCCACGTTATATGCACTAATGTCGTTTCTTGTGCTTCTGTTAACCAATTTAGGCCGCTCTGCTAATTCAATTTGATCCACCGTACTTGAACCTTTCACATTCTTACGTTTCGCAACTAGTTTTCCCTGTTTTAGGTAGGTTTCCAGTTTGTTTTCCACATTCTCCTTCTCCTACAGCTATTGCAAATTCTGTGATTGACGTTGTTAGATCGTCATTTGCCATGTCTGCACTATCCTCGTTCTCCTCGTTTAGGAGCGCAAATTTGTTTTGAAGAGTATTTTAAACTCCTGCGCCCTGGCTCTGACTGTCTCCATGCTGAGTTTCTTACTTTTCACGAGTTTCACTCGTTCTCTTTTGAAATTAAGCTTCACCTTGCTTCTAACCATCCCATTATTGCTATGATCGCTTACTTAGCCCCTCTATGTCCTGAACAATACCTGGGGTGTCACTTCAAACGAAATCAATTTCGTTTTTTTATGTACCACCGCGAGTTTTCCGTGTCAATTTCTAATTATTTCTTTTGTCGAAGAATGTGCTCATAGACTACCGGTTATTTCTCTGCGCAAATGCCACCGGGGTATCTCCTCGACTGTGACGATTGTCTATTCCAATGTATCCCATTGACCTTTCACCCATTTGTTTCTCACAGACTTTTGCGTTAAACTCTCCCATCACAATCGTGAACTGTATTATTCCCCTCTTTCTTGCTGATTCCAGATCCTTGGAGAAATGTGTACGGCTTTCTAATCACAGTCAGTTGTTGGCGCGTAGACTGTACTATCTTTAATCTGTATCGCTGGTTTAGCTTGATCACAACGGCTCCGAATCCTACGTTAATGGGCGAAAATGCTTCCATTTTCCGTACCAATTCTCTGGATTAAAAATCCCAGTCCGTCTTCCTTCTGCTTTTGGAGCCCACTTTAGCACAGAATATGCCCGTTAGTCAGCTCCATGAAGCCCTCTGCTGTTCTTTTAACCTCGCTTAACCTTACTACATCTACGTAATTCAAGAGAGTGTCTCTAGTGGTACAGCTAAGCTTCCTCGGTATACAGGGTTCGTGCGCTGAACGTTGCCATGGTGTAGTTCCAAAGTCGGCCTGTCCAAACCCGGATATTCTCAGCACCCTCTTCTGTAGCGCTGGCCAAACCTCCGGCTTGGTCGAGGTCTCTACAGCTGCTGGGGCTGCAGGCAACCAAAACGCTCCTTACCCCTGCATGTCTACACAACCCTGTTCTACTTCACATACCGCCAGCTTTTCTCATAATCGTGTTGTTTACTCGAAACTCGTAACTAATCGTACTAAGGGATACGTTTCAAGGCCAAGTTTCTGATTTAGTAACGTTATTGTGCTCTTGCGTTGCAACGCAATTGTGCGCTCTTGTGTTGTATCTTTTCTAGTCCCAGTCTATTTTTGCGCAGAACTGTGCATAATAAGGTTTCGAATGTTTTTTGTGCAACATTCACGCTTCTTAAAAAGAAAGTATCTCATAATACCTGTGTGTTATGCGATACTTAATAATATTCTGCCCTGTGAAACTCTTTGCAGCATTGTATCTGATGTGTGCATCATGAATACCTTCAACGTGACGCAGTGGACCCGAAACAACGGATTTCTACCGGGGCACTGGTTGTCTCCCTACAAATTTTGCCTGAAATCGCAGCCACACCTACGATTGGCTTCCACTCACACTGTGAGTTGTTCTTCGCGCTTTCCTTCTTTGAGGCTTCAATGGGAGAACGACGTTCCTGACGCAGAGCGTAACATCATTTATTACAGATGACAGCAGATACAAACTGCAAGTTGAAGTGTGAATACCACTTCGGTGCATACAAACATGCAATCTCACACGATGCGTTAGACGGTATGCTCTGTGGTCCATGGAAAGTAAGAACTTTGATATGTTTCCCCCATATATAACTAGTGGCTAGAAGCCAGTTTTGACATTTGTTACGCTTCATTCATCATTCAATGGGCCCTTCTAGGTGAAATAATTGGTGAGGCTGGAGTAAAAATACAGCTAACGTGCATGAAAGAAGGTCGTACATTTCTGTCTGTACAAATGCCCACGTGCTCCGTCACCGACTGCAAGTTATGCAAGCCCAAAGAGGGGTTCAACAAGTCAAGTAGGAATTCTTCAAATCTTCCTATTCTTGGTAGAAGGTCACAGCTAATCCCTACTGTTTTGTACAAAAGGCAGCAAATATACCGCATGAGCAAACAGGCAAAATAAACGTTCACAAAAAAAAACAGGAGCGTATTAACAGGCTTCATACGAAGCTTGTGAAAATATGTAATATGAAAATATGTAACCCAGAGTTATACTCACGCGACTTCATGGTGATTTTTATGAATACATTTTATTCCAAAATATCGTCTTTTATGAGGACGTCGAGGCATCTGAAATAAACTTTTTGTTGTTAATACAAAGGCGGACTCCCTGGTAATTGAGCGTGCAAAGAAGGCTTACTAGTTATCGGTGCTAGTTTCGATAACTTCGTCCATGTGCAAACGTACTTGCAGTACAGAATTAAAATATATGCGCAGCAAAAGTGGTAGCTCCAAGAAAGAGATTCGTTCTGTGCGTACAAAATTATTGCATCAGTTACGCGACATAAGCAATCTGCTTTCTCTGAGAATATAAAACCCTGGAACATGTATAAAACCCCCGAACATGTACTCCGGGCCGTTGCCGAAGGCCCTAGTGACTCCCTCCCCTTCACCCCGCCCCCAACCCTGCCCACGCCTCTCTTCACATACGCCGACATCCTCTCCCACTATAGGCTACAGCGACGAAAATACCCACCTCCTCACCACACTGTCTCCAGGACCGACGCAGTTACGCTGCGCAAGCCAGAGACCAACACCTTCCCCCCCCAATACACTCTACCTCGCCATGTTCCCTACCCAATACTCAGCCACATGTCAGTTTTGTCCAAACATGGGATCTATCTACCACATTAGCGTAGAACGCTCCAACACTCCTACCCAACCGCCACTCCCCAGCATTACCACAGAGAAGTGGGTGGAGTTAATGTCCAGCTCCGACCCCTCTACCCAGCGCATGCTGGTAGAGAGGGCAACGCGAGCGGGTCACCTCCAAAGCATCCTGGACTGAGGACGCCTCTCACCGGGCGGTCGCCCTAACATCGAGCTTGCTGTCTTGAATAAAGTTTATTCAATCAATCAATCCAGGGCAGACAAAATGTTTGCTAGAAAACAGTAGCTCTTGTACTTGTGTGCCAAGTGCGTGGTTTTTTCAACTTCAGAGTAAAGTGTTTGCAAGTCAAGCGAGAGCAAAACAAAGATGATATATACGCAGCAATATACGCAAGGCAGCGAGAACGCGGGCAGTGATTGGGTGCGAAAGGTAATAAAAGAGGAAGTTAAACCTCGGTTTCTGGAGGGCGCTCGGTGTCTAGCATTTTTTATGCGTGCTTGAGCGGTTATCTGTTGTGGATCTCCAAACTGGACCTATGTGGCGTGGTTCGTGTTTGTTTCGTCTGCGTCACACGTTTCGGAGCCACGGTCATGGACAAACCGAAGAATTTGGATTTAGCGGCGAAAGCTCGTTATATGCGATGGGTACAGGCCGGTGAAACGATTTCGGCTGCATTTCTCACAGCATTTTTACGCGCGGTACTCCGCATCAGGCCTCACGTAAAGGCGAAGGCAGCACGGCCACGGCCCAGCCGTACCGGTGCGTGTCGTGTGCCCAGCGGCTTTCTTGCACGGCTCAAGACGAGGGGTGTTCTGATACCAAAGGCGACGGCGCTGAGGGCTTCCAGAGAGAATTTAGAGAGCAGTCAGCATTCTTATGCGCCATTTGGAATGAGACAACGGCACGCGAGGCTGTAAGGACTGACAATGATGTGCAGGCTGTTGCGGACATTAGCGATGCCGAAGAAGCGAACCCTACTTGCGGCCTTGACAACGTTCGCGAGCACCTACTGCTGACGAGCTTGCGTCAGTGTTCAGATTCGCCAGTGTTGTGGCACAGTGTACGATAGCGGATTTTCTTGTTTGGACGGCGTTAGAAAGCTTGAAGAGACTCTGGTGAACTTTGTGACACAGAATGCGCAAGCGAATCTTACACACTTTTTTATGTTAAATAAAGTGCGGTGATCCTGCCGCTATTTTTCGGATTTCCCGTGCTGTGAGAAAAAAAATCAGTAAGACCACTAGTCGCGACTTAGGAAAGCTCTCAGTGAGGTGCGGAGTTTTCATATAAGCTTCAGATAGGCATATTTTATAGTTTCAATTACTGATATATCGAGATAGTTCTCGATCCCCTTGGAGTTCGATATATCTGTGTTCGACTGCAGTACACGAAATGGCCAATGGACTGCACTCAAAATGGCAGGGTGTTCAACAGATTTGAAAAACAGTGCAATAAATACTGAAAATGACGCCGCTTTTCTTTGGGAAGCTCTAATAAACAAAGTGCCTTATTCAATTGTAAAGAAAAATTCGTAATTTTAAAATGAAGATTCCTATGTCTCACTTATGGCGTATGTTGCGTTGAAAATGTACTGCAGCTATGCCAGATTTCTCGAGTGATGAAGACGATTGTGCGTGAAGTGAAAGAAAAACTCCCACCTACCCTCGCGGGAACCCCTGTGTAGATGCGACGCATAGAGGGTTCACGTTGCAGCGTTGGACAGCGGAGGAACGGCGCTGGAACGATGGAGCGGAGCGGCGCAGGCACCGCGTTTTATAGCGCTCATAACGGTGAGGGGACGCGCCGGCGCCAGTGCGTCTGCCGCGGCTATGACGCAACACAATCCAACACAATCCACTTTAATCCAATCCAATCCAAATCCAATCCAAGCCAAGCCAAGCCAATCCAATTGAATCCATTCCAATGCCCCTAGCGAGAGAGTGTTCGCTATCGGAGAGGAGAGGGGGTGAGCGGCGGAGAGCGCAGCTGGCGCGGCGAGGAGAATGGGGATGGGCGGACGCCGACGACGACGCCGGATACAGGGACAAGGCGAGTGAATGAGATGCGGTCGCATCTAAAAACCCAGGCATGACCCAGCCGTCCTCGCCGAAGACGCCGAGCACATGCGCCAGGCTAATCACGCGTACAGCATAGAGCTCAGTTTTCTTGGAAAAAAAGAAACACAGAAGAAGCATCGATGATTTGATTGATTGATTGATTGATTGATTGATTGATTGATTGATTGATTGATTGATTGATTGATTGATTGATTGATTGATTGATTGATTGATTGATTGATTGATTGTAGGGTTTAACTCACCGACGCAACGCAGGCGATGAGGCACGCCGCAGTGGAGGGCTCCGGATTAATTTTGACCCCCTGGGAATCTTTATCGTGCTCCGAAGTCTCGCGCACACGGGCATTTTCGCTTTTCGCCTCCATCACAAAACCGGCCGCTGCGGCCGGGAATCGAACCCGCGTCCTCGTGCTCAGCAGCGCAATGCCTTAGCCACTGAGCGACCGCGGTGGATCAAGCATCGAAACCGCCTGATGGATAATAAAGTGCCTGTGAACTAGACCCCGCCTCCTCCCCCTGTGTTGCTGGTAAAGGTTAGGTTTCCAGCTCCTGACGAGAACGGAAGTGGTTATTCAAGGGCGAGCGTATGCGTCAGGCTAGGTAAACGTTAGCATTTTCAGCCAGAGATGCCAAGCGCAAGCTACAAGCCCGTCAAGACGACGAGGAACATTGCATACCCGCCCCCCTCCCCTCATCAATATCTGCAGTGGCGTAGAACCGGTTCGCTGAACATCCACTATCGCAGGGCGGATTGGCGGCCTTTAATGTTTATAGCAGGAACATGCTTTCTTCCGTGCAAAACGTTCAGAATATTAACGGGTGTGGTGCATACGGCGATACTTTGAACCGTCTACATAAACAGCAGCTCTGAAATACGCCGGCACGCACAATACCGGCATACTCGTTCCATAGTCCAAGACTACTGCTTATGCATTCACTGTGTAATAAGCGGCGCTTAGGTGTCAGCGTCTTTTTTTCAGAGTAACGTTCACAAATACTACTAATCCAACCGTACTTCTCGCTGGGAATTTTCACTCTTATTAGACACATCGGGTTTCGCCAAATTTAGGTACCCGTGTATTCTACTGATTGAATTATTAATGTTTTTGAACACCGGGAAATGACTGTTTTTTTTTTCAAAGCGAAGCTTCTGTTGTAGTCATGATGAATACAGAACTCACCATACACCTGCAAAGGTGCGTTCATGGGTATTGTTCTTGGCCACATGCTAATCCACGGCCACGTGCTAATCCACGGTTGTCCGTGTATAAAGTCACACAATGTTTTGCTTCCATAAAAATTGGCAAAAGTTGACTTAAGCAGCTTGTTTTTGAAATTTAAATTGAAATGGCGTTACTTCTATTAAATATACTCGATTTAACGAGAATTGTAAGCCCGTAAAATCATCTATTGGTTCCACGTGGGTCTGAGCAAACGTCTCGATGGTATTTTTCCAGGCATACACAATTGGAAGATTAATTTCCCGTGTATTTAGTGTGTTACAAGTATTTGTCCTTTGAATAAGACGCTATTTTTACTGGTATCTGCCTGTTTCTAAAACTGCATCATTATTTTCGTCAAATTCATTTGCCCTTACTTGCGTCTTTTCTCCAAACATTGGTGTCACGCCGGGTGTTAAACAGGCTTTTTATCAACTGGTGATCTTTAGTTATCCCTAATTTGTACATATTATTCACCAACTAATTTTTCTGTCACCGAAAATTTTATTTTTCAGAGGTGCTTCAATGGTGCTTGCATCTGAAATTGACCACCAGGCATGTTTGCACATTGAAGCAGAAAAATATTGATGTGTTGCGTGACTGACTGCTGACCATGAAAGTGGAACAGCCTATGCATTTGTCTTCGTTTCAGTAGGTTAATTCCCTCGCTCTGACATTTTACAAGATGTCTATTATTAACTAAAAATGCAGGCATCGCCAACATCAAGACCATAACGTGATTTTACTGCGCTAGAAGCCCGACAGCTCGGAAATTATATAAACTGCATGTCCAATGAAAGTCCAATGATGGGAATAAAGTGTAATATGAACTTTCTCTGTTGACGTGTACTCGTTGGCGAATCCAGATGGAGCCGGATGTCCTGACCCTTAATTCTTGAATTTATACCCCAGAAAGCCTTCAGGTCGTTAAAAACTCTAGTTGAGTATTTTTTGTATTTCCTGTATTTTTTGGTTTTCCGAAATTTCTGTGAATAAAAAGTATACTACCATACCCTCCTCCTGCTCCTCCTCTTCCTCCTCATCATCATAACCAACAGCATCATCATCATCACTGATAGAAGCCGACCTCCCTTAGAAGAAATCCTCGAACCGCCCCTGGGGTTATTTTATGCCTTTACCTAAGAATGGTGTCCTGTAGCCGTGTATTAAGGTGCCCAAAAAGTTTTGCAAGCCAATCCGGCCGGTTCAGTTCCTGGTCTTCTAACACATCACAGAGAGGGCACCAGCCGAAATAACAATGTTCGTTTTTGTTTATACAATACTGCTGGTCTGCTACTTCTGGGTATTCACTACAGGAAGTTAATATCACTTAGGTCCTCCATTATGATGTCGTGGCTAGAAAACACACTGTTGGTAAACATGTGCAAAATGCAAAATACGGTTGCGATAATTCAAATAAGGCGACAGCTACCGAACACCTGTTCGCAACCTGTTCAAACATTTTTGATACCTTGAGGAGATCCAATTCGTTGATCATGGCGTCCCCTTCTTCAGGGGGCCTTGTGTTGCCCGTTGCGTAGAGCCGTGAAGCCCGACACTTCCCTTGGTGTCCCATTTCCTATTGAGAGACGGGATTACTCCCCTGAGGAGTAGATCGGCCATTAGTTTCCGACACAATTCGTTCAACCTTCAGGGTTCTATCTAGATTCTTTCAAGCCCGTGTTGGCAGTTGCGAATTGTAAAAAACCGTTGCATTCCCCCGGCACACTGGCGTGCTGAAACGTTAGCAAGTGAGCACCCTGACCAGCGGTACGGCGATAGGTGGGTGTGCTTGTGGGTGTTTATGGTGGTGGTAGCGTTCCGTTTCACGATCTGTACAAAATAGGCGCGACACTTCCTGCAGACACACAGTGCCGTCTACTGCTTCTCGTTGAACACTCCTGGTATTATGTGAAAACACTTCTAACAATGCACTAACATAAAATTCCAATGGTCTAGATGGGCAGTCTCCAGTTGTAGCAGTAGCTGCTTAGGCTCGAGTCACCGCAATTTTAAATTTTTTTTAATCCGCAGCCTCCTGTAGCTACATCCAGTGAATGAAGCTACTAGCCGTTGTGGCTTCGTATCAATCATGAGAGCTTAACGCGCGCAGCGCGTCCACGGAGTGGCCATACGCACTCCTTCAAATTCGCACTCAAGGTATTAAACGGCCCCTTAAACACGGTTTTCATATGGTGTGCTGCTGTGACCTCAAAAGCAACGCTTGCGTTACAAACCCTTTTTAGGCCATGATTCCTGCCTGTGGGGATGCCACTAGAAGTCCGCCAGCGGCGTCTTTTGGAAGCTTTCACAGGTCAATTCGGCCGACTACCCATTGTCGCTGCTGATTCAGGGCACGTTCACGGCCTTGATTTCCGTTTTTGCACGTTAGAAATTGCTTATGTGAAGCAAGTACTTGCTGAAACTAAATACATTTGTGTCTGCAATAGGCTACAGTCGATGTGCACATGCCAGATGCACATGCCAGTCGCCGGAGAAGCGCAAGCTCCACGAGACAGGTTTATTTACCTCCGTCACAGGCCGCTCGGAACTTCTTCGGCGACTCCCCGCCAGGTGCAAATGTCGTCGGCTCGCAGTTACTTTGAATGACGGTACCTCGTGTTCTCTGTGCTTACGAAGCTTAGGATTTCGCCATGGTGATTTTAAGAGCCTAGACCACTTATATGGATCAAATGTGAACAAAGAAAAATTTGAGTGCAGTTGGCCTTTAAGAGATGAAGTTCTCGCTTGCTAGTCAGTGTGAGTGTCATATTTTGCAAACCACCTAACTAAAATATGTATATGGTTTATTTTTATTTAAGTACAAAAGTGATATATGTATCGTAAATAAGCAAACAAGGCCGTTAGGAACCCTTTCATGGATCTGTGAAGTTTTTCGAATTGGTGCCAGATGGTTTTAAGTCATATGGCATGAATTAGCAGGTGAGCCTCCCGATTCTCGATTGTATGTACGTGACTGTAGTGGTGTGGTTATGTTTGGATAGCATGTAACGGGCCACGTTGTTTTTCAATAATTTGAGTGGGTGGGTGAAGTTTATTAGGCTTGAGTTCCAGATGTATGTTACACATTCAAGCTTCGGTCGAACCTGTGTCTTGTAAAGTAGTAGTTTTAGGGACGAAGGTGCTCTTAAAACATTACTTTGAAGGTATCCCGAATATGGAATTGGCCTTATTGATGACATAATTTGTGTTAATGTTCTAGGTAAGATTACGTGAGAGGTGAACACCAAGATATTTGTAACGTGGCATATTTTCCACATGGGAGTTAATAGTAGAGTAAGAAGGTAGCTCTCCATTAGTTCGCGATGCACGCATGTATTCGCACATATTAGGGTTGACTTCTATGCGCCAAATTTTGCACCGTGATGTGGAGTTTATATATGCTTGTTATTGTTGCATCGTTGTCAGGGATTGATTTTCGGTAAATTACACAATCATACGGGAATAAAGTATTGTGTGAGAACCGCAAATCGTGCTATAAATTGGGAAGATAAAAGGACCAAACATGGAGCCACGTAAAACACCATAGCGAATGCCCCTTGGCTCAGATTCCTAATTGTTAGCTGAAGCGAGTTGGGGCCAGTTAATAGGGAAAAGTTCTAGCCACGTTAGAAGCTTGTGATCCAAATGGAGCAAACGCAGCTTTTGTAGGAGTAATTGGGGGGGGGGGAGCTTTATCGAATGCTTCAGAACAATATCAAGAAATGAGTATGGCTGTCGAGAATAATGTCATATTTGTGTGTGCAGGAAACTCGCTGTGTTTTGCGTTAATACGTCTTTCGGAAGCCATGAGGAGATTTTGAAAAAAACTGGCTCCATTAATTTACTCAGATCGGAAAAAAAGTTGTGCTCCAGGACGTTGCTTGAAATTCGGGTAGATGAAAGGGCCTTCAATTGAAAGGGAAACGCCTGGTACTAAACTGATGTATTGGAACCACCTTTTTTATTTTGAATTGAGCTCTAAGAGCACTCGCCAAGCGTTTGCTGAAAACATTTTCTTAGCCGAATTGATGAGTAGGAACATGTATTATTCAAAAACATGGTGCATATTGCTTCACAACGTAGAGCAAAGGACCCAGTCAGTGATTTAATCGGTTTCTCCACGCCAATAGGTGCCATTGAAATGTAGAGATAGCCAGGGTGGCCGGTATGGAAGGATGAGTGTTTTGGCAGAGGTTTCCTGCAGTGACATTAGGAGCGGATTCACATCGATGGTGAGGGATAGCTGTTACATATGAAGTTCCAACTGCCTTTTAGTGTGAAACTTATAGTAGGCTAATTGGTAGAATATCCCTCGTCCCTTGCACACAGACAGCACAAAAATGGTCGGCGGCTCCAAGAACAAGAAATGAGCAGTATGCTCGAGAAGAAGTTAAGGTATCTTTAGGTGTAAATGAGG
Organism: Haemaphysalis longicornis; assembly: GCA_013339765.2. Classification (NCBI taxonomy): domain Eukaryota; kingdom Metazoa; phylum Arthropoda; class Arachnida; order Ixodida; family Ixodidae; genus Haemaphysalis; species Haemaphysalis longicornis. The sequence continues at coordinate 113,546,317 of CM023455.1, forward strand.
ATTCAAACCAGGAATCTCTAGGGTACGTGACTGGCACTCATTCCAATACAGACACAGCTCGGCGAATATAGCTAATAAAAGTGGGCCTAGTGAATCTGCTGTGGCCTTCTGCTTGAAATGTGTATTGCTGACATTTACGGAGGCCTATCTAAGTAATGTGTGCAGGAAACATAGCGAAGTACCTTCTGGACCCGCGCCAAAGCTCTTTAGTGCCAAATATCTCCTTTGCTTGGCGATGATAAGGCGGGTATTTGCCGCTCACAGGGACCGAGAAACGAAAAAATAGATGCAAGGCGAAGAATCTGGCGGAAATGGTCATTGAAAAGAAGCACAGTTCCGGCAATTCGATGGAAATGCTTTTGCAATTACTATATCGTACGGAATGCTTAGGCTTCCTCTTAATTCAATATTTCACATACGGCAACTTACACGCCCACCGAAGTTAAGGCAATTCGTTGTGTCTTTTGCAGCATTAAACAAAGCTGGAGCTGAAGATTGGTCATACTGTGTCATACTGCAGGCCTGCGCTTCAGTTCTTTCAGTCAACTCCGTGCTGTGGACTTCAGTGACACAGCTCCTGACAAAAACGAGAATGATTTAAAACAACGCATACCAAGGGGGTGGGATATTGTGTTTCAGTGGCTTCCGAGTTCGTGTGGCATTCTCGGCAACATAAAGGTGGAAGCTTCCGGCCGTATTTCACGGCTGGTACTACACGCATTCTTTCATATCGAACCAACGCATCTAGGGCTTTACGTACACTTTCCCGTAGGCACTACTGTCCAAATGAGCTACCCAGGCATTCCCTAAAGCGGTAACCACACGCACGCGCTTGCGCGCTCGATTCCACGCGCTCAGGCGCCCGCTCGCGACGGCCGGACACCGCGCGCGAGGCGAAGCGCGTCGCATTCTCGAAGGTCTGGCATGGATAGTGTTTCTTGGGCTACGTAAACCCAGAAATTTTGGTCTGGCTGTATATCTGTTTGTCTGTCTGTCTGTGACTCGATTCAGCCACCCGGCCAAAGTAAAACAAGGCCTGCGCAATAGTCTTATATAGTCACAGCTAAATCTACCCCTCTAAGTCCAGTGTAATGTTCATACTTGTCAACATTGTTGAAGAAAAACAAGACATTACGCAAATATAAGACACAAAAATAAGAGAAGTGATATTTGCAGTGTTTCTTTGTAAAAAATCATACATGCTGGACTTTTTGCGAAATTAAATACTTCATCAACTGCAGAAAAAAATTCACTCCGCCGTCGCCTGCTATCGCCCGCGCCACTATAGCTTCTGCCGCCATTTTAAGAAATCAACCCAGAACAGTTACGAAAGGTTCCACTAGATAGGTTCCTCGTTCTGCTTCGAACGCACGTGTAGTAGGGCAACGTGGTTCTATCAACGTTGAAGTAAGGCGCCTTCGAGACACCCGGCCTGGAGCAGTGGAACGCGGTAAATTTAAAATGATTTAAGCAGACCTTTGGCGTCTTTACCTTGGGAGGAGCGCGACGCAAGAGGAACAACATGAGGGTGAGCGGAGGAGAAAGCAAAAGGCATTTACTTGGCAAAAGTCGATAAAGAGTCTTTTGTCGACATTTGCAACGAAAGGAGCAGATACGCGGACAATTTTTTGGTGCGCTCTCCTGCGCGCCTACCGGCCGGGACCAATCAGAGCCGCCGCTCGACGCACTTCCATTTCCCAGGCCGGTTGGGTGGCGGCGGCAGCGGCAGCGGGTGAATCCGCCATAGAGTTAGTAAGAAACTCTATGGAATCCTCCGGTGGCCCCAAACAACAACGTCGCTGCCGCTGCCCGTCTCCTCGTTGTGATAAATCGGCGTAGTTGCTTCGTTAGCCGCAAAGGTTCTTCGGGTGCATGCGTTTCCTCCGTGTCACACCAGCAAAATACGCTATCGTGCGAATAATAACGCAGGCAATCAAACTTCGTCAGCCCGCCAGCCCGGGGCAAACATGGCTCTCCGCCGTTGTGTGTGCCTAGCGAAGCGGCTATGCAGCTGTGTTTTAGTTCGAGGCTGGCATTAAAGGTGATGTTGCTCTGGTGTAAGATGAAAAACCGACGTCTATGTGTGTTGCGAGGACAGTAGTGTTGGGGCGCTGTACGGCTGAAGCCATGTTGAAAGTCAGGAATCCCCGGTGGCCCAAACACAACGTCGCTGCCGCTGCCCGTCCTCCTCGTTTGATAAATCGGCGTAGTTGCTTCGTTAGCCGCAAAGGTTTCGGGTGCATGCGTTTCCTCCGTGTCACGCCGCAAAATACGCGTCGCACATGAAAACGCGCATTCCCCGCGGAGACGAAAGGCGCTGCCGCGTCGTGTGGCCGCTACGCATGCAGTGGTTTGACGCGGCATGCATCCTATCCCATTCGGCCCTTCTCGCAACCCTTTCTCGCGGCTCAGGTCAGGTGTCATAGCATAAACGAAAACTCCCACCTCCCCTCCGCCACCTCCTGTGTTATGATGCGACAGCATAGGCAGCGTCCGAAGACCGCGTATTTTCAGCGCGCATAACGTTAGGCTGGCGTAAGCCGGCTCGCCAGTCGTGACGACGTGGCGTATACTGCAAAGCGGCTGCGACTCTAGCCGCTGAGCCAGCGTGGATGTTGGCTTCGCGGAGCGCCTAAACGACCGAGTTCAAATGCAGCGGCCCGTAGGAGAGGAAACCGCGTCGAATGTGGGTACTGCAATGCGCGCGTACTGCAGCGCGTTTTGTTCCGAGGCGCTTATGCGACGTGCCGCGCTAGACGCAAACAACCGACACAATCCCGTTTAATCCAATCATGGCCATAAGCCAGCCTGAATCCAAGCCAATCCCATCCAAGCAGGCATGCCAACCAATCCAGCCAATCCAATCGAATGCAATAGGCCATGCCCTCACCGTCGTCAGGTTTGGGTCGCTATCGACACGAGAACGCGTGGGAATCGAGCGGCGGAGCGCGTGCGTGTGGCGCGCAGAGCATGGGTAGGGGTGTAAACGAACCGATCAATCCATTCGACAATTCGCACACTACTCCGCAGGGACAAGGCGAGGGTGTCAATCTATAAAAAAACCTTGCTCCCACTTCGACGTAATTTCAAGTTACGCGTGTGAAGTTTGCCACACGATCAAGACCTTCCGGCACCTTTGATGAAAGTGCTCACGTGTTTCATGGAAAATGGAGCACCTCTAGTTAACATTGTGGCACCTAGGCCCTCGGTGTAATCCACTGAGGAGATATTACGTCGCACGCGTTCTCCGTGATCTGCTCATAAGAGGGAAAAAGCGCTCCTACGCTAACTGTGAACTACGGACCTTTACCAGAAACTTCAGTACGAAAGATATTGAGTGGCAATCACAGCACTCTAACGTCTAGTGCCCTAACACTGGGCACTCACTCTCTACTGCTATGTTCCCCCCCCCTTTCTTTTCTGCTGTCTCTTTTTTACCAACTTTTCATTTTCCACGTGCAGTATAGTTATCCTGTAGTATGACTAACAGTACTGCCTTATTTTTACCTTCTTCCTTCTTTTCTTGTTGAAGCACCTTATTATAAAATCTGAGCCTTACGTGGCAGACCGCTATAAACGTTTCGTCTTCATACAATGCTTATACCGTAAAAATAAAACCCAGCCCCATCGAATATGATCCTTATTTGGCCACACTGATGAAAATTTTTTAACTATTAAAAAGATCAGAGCTACAAATATTTCCTCAATGTACTCATAAAAAGCTGTACATCTACGAACATACACAGCGTTGAACCTACCACGCTTCATAGAAAACCAGAATGTGCATGAACACTTACAGGGAGTGCTGTAGGAAGTACCTTCCGTGAGAACAGGAAATGGAGCAAGCTATTTCAGCACACTGCCCACAACGGTTAGCTATTTTTACCAATACAGATTGATGTTATTACTTTGAGTGACATGTATAACACAATGCTGAGGCTGCAGCACCTTTAAAATTCCGCGTCATACGGCACGTGGTGTGCTGTTCGGTGGTATTTATGGCATGGTGGTAAACAATTCTTTTTTTACAGTTGACGTCCAATTTGCAGCCTGTTTGCAGCTTTCTCTTCACCCCTGGCCATTTTCACTTGTTTGCCAATACTAGTGAAAAATAAATAGGCCTTTATTTATTTACCTGAGAACCTTTCACCACATTTGTGCCTTCAAATGTCTTCAAGTTCTTTTGTTGATGGCACTTGTTTACTTTTCCCTGAATTTCTCCGACTGATGCCAGAAGATAAACCGTAAGAACGACCAACAGGCTATACTTAGAAGACATTATGTGATCTTGAGAACGAGCACCTAGTAGTTAGAGGAATTCCTAGTTTTCAGCAGCATTTCACAATAAAAAAAGTCCTGTCAACAGCTGTCGTTTCAAAATAAACTCAAACCGCGTAGATAGAAGGTTACAAGCGATCCGTAAACAAAAACATGACCTTGTCTCGTGAGACATATGGACAGCCTAGACCGTCAACTAATGAATCCCAGCACACGTGCTTATAAGACAAGCGAGCTTTCGAAATAGGCTTAACATCAAGCGTGTGGTCCTAACGATGTCGCCTCGCTCAATAGACCGCCTAGTGCCATCACCCAGATTCCTTCGATTATGCTTGTTTTGGGCTATGGTAGTTAACGGTGAGTGTTTTGCTTGTCCGATTTGCGATTCAAGCTTCTTGGTACATGCTAATGGATATGTAACCTGTCGAGGAAGGAGAGAAAAATAATAATAAACATATAATTCCAAAATTGGGGGAGTGGGATACTAGGTAAGAGAGGGGTTAGCTGGGCACTGCAATAATAAGTGAATGTTAATAAATAGTGGCCGCGCTGCAGTTTAGGGAGCAGGTTGTCGAAGATATGTGGTATAGATGTTTGGTTTGCTAGAAAGTGTAGGTCCTGTGGGAGGCGCTAGACCCGTTCCTCCACGATGGGAAGGGAGGGGTGAGGTGATGGGTAGAACCATCGGGGCGGCCGGTAGTGGAAGAGTACATCGGTGTAAGTTGGGGGTAATGTTTGGAGGGTATAGGATCCTGCGGGTGGTGAGTAGTTCGTATCCTGCGGGAATGCCCGGTAGGTTAAGGCGCGGGCAGTGGCATGAGCCACTTCATTGAAGGAACGATATGAATGCCTTAGGATCCATACGATGTGGCATGGTCAGTTGGATGAGCGATGGAAGGGAGGAAGTGTGTGAAACGAGCCCAAGGCGTAGCAACCGTAGGGGATCAAAAGTCAGTCAGGATGGTGATGTGCGTAGCGCTCTGTGTGCAATGGTGTGAGCGATGCCCGCCACGTCTGCCGTATTAATAGATGTGGGTCTTGGGTCTTGGTCAGTTTGTAATTACCTTTTTTGGTCCGGAACCCGAGCACCGGCTGGAAAAGCGGGGTAGTGCTATAGAGGTGGATTGTCGCGGAAAAAGATAAACTTTACTAAACCGAAGTGCTGGTGGGCGGGTTTACCTGTCGAGCATTTCTTTTTTCGTGCACCCGTGCGTTGAAAATAAAGACCAGCCATAATGAAACAACTTTCAAGATATTGCAAGTAAGGTTAAGTTAGCAACTTATTGGAAAGCATGGCGTTATTACACGCACGTTTACATAAAACGTGTTTGAAATTTCTCAAAGCATTTAAAGAAGTCCTGAACAAAGTTTTGAGCACACTGAATGAACAATCGAAGACGTTAGTTGGGTGGCCAACGTGGTGTGTGCGAACTATAGCTTTTTTACGTGCAGCGGAAACACACTTTCCTTGAGGAGTTTGTCGCCCCTTTCCCACCCTCTCCTGCGTGTTTTTGGACACCGCCATTTAAACACCTGTACGTCATCAATTCTCCCATGTCCGTCACGCAGCAAGGATCTTGCTACTGGACGGCTTTTTTCTCGAATTTCCGGCGAAGAGTTGCGTCTTCTGCTCAGTGGCGCCGGGTTGCGACGCCACCTCTGATTAACTTGTGCTTCCTGCAGCGCGAATACAGCTATCGTGTTCGTATAAGTTAACCTTATACTACGAATCAGCATATATCTAACCCCCCCCCCCCCCCGTAGTTTTCATTCTGGGGAAACCGCTTCACGTGGCGCCGCTCCGGCGCCCCTCCTCGCCACCTTCGACGCCTCTTACAAAAATTTTATGCCCTGGTAATCACCACCGATTCTTCTTTCACAAGTTGCGCAGTCGGCCGATAACGGCGGTAGCGCTATTATCGGATGACGGCAGAAAACCGACAGAAGCGTAAATGTGACTAAAAATTTAATGTCCTTGCACTCTGTGAGGAAGAACGACCTGCGAACCTGGACGGAGTCTTCTGAGTGCACGAAACAAAGCATGTTTGTTCGTAATATGGGATTGAGCATACTTCCAAACCTATTAGCTAAATGAAACATGGGAGGACTTGCGCTTCATTTTGATTCAATGATTATAAGGTTTATCTCGTCGACGCTACACACGTGATGAGGTGCGCCGTAGCGGAGGGCTACGGATTTATTCTGACCACCTTCGGATCTTAAACGTGTGCCAAAATCTCGAACACACTGGCGGTTTCGCTTCTTGCCTCCATCAGAAAAGCGGCCGCCACGGCCGGAATTCGAACCCGAGGCCTTGCGTCGAGCTTTATTCTAGCGGACAAACACAAGGCTGCCTGTGTAGCACATTAACCGAATCCGCTCGTCCACTGAGGACACCGGACAGGTTCGCACTGGGCCGCTTGACGTCCACGTTTAAATCTCCTGCCAGCACAATGGACATGTCATCAGTGAGGGCATGAAACAATGTGCGTGCATTCTTTCCCCCTTCCTCCACTCCCAGTCCGTGCACGCACGTACAGACCAACAACAGGTTATGCGCGCGTGCTTAGATGTGAAAGACACCGGTGAAAATGTCGCTCTCTAAGCCCTTCAAGCTGAACAAGAAATATTGTCTCACATCTGCGTTCCAAACCGGAAACTTGCTGTTCATCCGGGAGGGATTCGCAGCTACTCGGTGAGCTGGAACTTGGGCGGCAGTGGTTTTTTGTTGTTTTCGTGCGCATTCGTGCTTCTCTTCCCGCCTGCAGTCCTTCAATTTCGCTCTTCTTCCTCCCAGCGAACGACATGCGTCAGTCCTGTAACTAGTTAAATCCTGAAAGAACTCGAGTATTTTTATCTAGCGGGCGAACATGCAGCTGTCCGTTTCGCTCCTGGTCGTAGCACCTCACTGTGTAACACGCCAACCCAAACCCAAAGCGCTCGACCATGGTCGAGAGCTGACAGGTCGCGTTGAGCCATGAGACCTCCACGTTGAAATCTCTCACCAGCACAACTTGGATGTCAACACTACCAGCATGACGCCTAGCTGTGCGTGCACGCACCCTCCTTCCACCCCCAATGCGTGCACGCATAAACCGGCAACCAATGATGGGCGCGGGCTCACGCGTTAAGTACAACGATGAAAATGTCCCTGGGAAAGCCTTTCAATTTGAACAAAAAAAACTCTGCGCTTCCATTGGCGTACAAAGCGCGAAAGTTGTTTTTTATCCGGGAGTCAGCATGGTCAGTGTGAAAAAGTGCTTGGGGTATCGGCACTATTTCATTTCTTTTCCTCAACTGACGCGCCAGCTTTTCCAATAAAACATAGTAATACTTCGTTTTGTGAATATTTTTACTGTGTTAATATTGATGCGAATCACGCCTTCGGTGTTTGTTCATTTTTGTATTTTGTCACCAGTGTATGCCGCCGTGTTCTAGGCGAAGCGCGTGTATCCTTCCCTTTCTTTTCTATGCCGCCCAGGCTATCTTGTTTGAGAAAGAAGATGTTTTGCCCTCTTCTTACTAACCTAGAATGCTTGTCTTTAATGGCCGCTACTCTGGGGATTATTTTACGGTTCCTTAAATCTTCAGACGGAAATACAAATGCTCGCACGTAAAACGCCACGGCATTCCACACTCACCAATGCACGTCAGTTCGTTCACTGCTCCTTTGCCGCTTGTGTATCCTTTGAGTTCTTGTTCACTCAAAATAAACTTTGTTTTTTTCTTTCAAGAAACCTGTGTTGTCCTTTCCTTCGTGACAATAAAATGTCTCTCACCATAAAATGGCGGCTATGTCAGGCTCTTGAAGCTGTTTAGGAAATCGTTACTTTGGTGTCCGCAGTTGAGAATACCAAGATAGTGCCGAGCGCCCGTGAGCGCGTGCCTCGCGGCGACCGCCCGGATTTGGTGGTTGTGGTTTACGGCAGAGGAAAAGGAAAGGAAATGCACTGGGTATATTTTGAGCTCGGTAGGGAGTTCACCTGCATACAACACAGTGCAGGGGAAGTAAAGTAGAGGGGTTGTGACATGGATAGAGTGGTGAGACAGAGAGATAGAGAGGAAGGCTATAAAGAAGCTGTCAGTCCGAGAAAGCTGTCAGTCCAGGTACATCAGTCAGTCACTGCAGACCCGGGCTACAGCCGCTGCGTCGAGGCCGGTCGTCCTCCAGGTAATTGAGTAGATGGGCGAAGACTTCCCGTTTGGGTGGCCTCAGGACCCTTCGGGTGACAGAAGGCGCCTCCATGTCGGCGCTGGGAAGGCCTCGATGCTGGAGCACTTGGTGGAGCTCTGCTCTCGGCCCCGCGTGGTGGGGGCAGAAGCAAGAGTAGGTGCTCCAGCGTCTATGGTTCCGGACGGTCCACTCATGGTAGGGGAGTCCTTGCGCCCGTAGTCGGTGCAGACGCTTCCGTCACATTGCTGCAGTCGAGCCGCATGTGGAGCAGCAGACATCGAGCGTCCCTGCTGAATGCGTGCAGGCAACATGGTCGTGGCGCCAGGCCACTCACAACCCGAGGGTCGGGGTGCATCGTCTGCACCATGCGGGCCAGGGCGGCGCGGGCCTCGTCGAAGGCTGTGACGTCTTGGGAAACTGTGGTGCCCTCCTGGTGGGCCTCCCTGGCTCGGGCGTCGGCGTCCTCGTTTCCCCGAATGCCATGGTAGCCCGGCAGCCAGCCAGGGGAGCAGTAGGTCGCAGCTTCGGGAGGTCACAGTGGGCAGCTTGGCTGCAAGGGAGTGCCCCGAATAGCCGCTGCTGTTGGTGGGCTGGTCTGCCGAGTGCAGCCGCAGCAGGGCAGTCCTGGTGTCCGTGAGGATGACCGCCCCGTGTGGTTCAGAGTCCTCCCTCTCGAGGAGGAGGTCGGCGGCCAGGTGCTCACGCTCACCACTCGCCATCACCACTTGCACACAGTCACGCTCACCATTCGCCGTCACCACTCGCATTCACTCGCGCTCACGCTCACCACTCGTCGACTCCCCTCACACGCGAGTGTATGCAGCAGACCATCCATGAGTCATGAAACCAAAGAGTATTAGCGCATTACGGCGTCAAAAGGCCATCCAAATCATATTCCTAAAGCAACACACCACCAGAGAATAAACTCGAGGGCGCCCCATCGCAGGAACTCAGTGACGACATATTTCTGACGCTACAAGCAATCCCGCCGTTAACAACCATCACAGCGAGCTGCTCCTGCGACGAATAGCCAACAGCAAGTACAATCGCAACAGTGGCGCTCTCCTCGGGAATGGCGCGAGTGCATTCGTGAGTGGTGAGTGAGGCTCCCCGCGAGTTGCTCTTGCACTCGCGAGTGGTGAGTCGGAGTGGCACTCGAACTCGTGAGTGTAGAGCGATGCTCACGGCACGTGGGGCTCCACTCACGCGCACTCACACTCGTCAGTCCAAAACGATGGCGAGGCTCACTCACCACTAACTTATGACTGGTGAGGGGGGGTGTGAGTGCACTCGTGGGGGAGCCAGCCGACCTATGAGAAAAAATGATGGAGTAAAGGTCGTTGCGGCAGCGAAGAAGAATCAAATCGGCTGCAATCGTGGACTCAAACAGCCGTGAAGGTTGCGTACAGCTTCGCTACATTCAAGAATTTTGCGTTAGTGTGAGCCCTTCATTTTTTTCGTGCACCTAAACTACTGTAGCATAGCATGCAGAAAACTAAATTGCAACACGTATTGAAGTTGAGTCTATTACAAAATATTCTGAAACTCCTAAATGGCAAGTGTCGGATAACGTGTAAAGTTATTCCTACCTGCTCGGCTAAAGACCGAGCCAGTCGAATTCATCACTATCCGCAAATTCACCGCTAGAAAGAGGGTTTAGCGTTTATATAAGCGGTCTGATGCGAACATAGGGCTTTCTAATGTATTGTATTTCGATAGCATTAAGTAACGAGGAAGGCGTCACAGAAGAAACACAAAGTGTCCGCTGGCTTAGACAATAAAAAAATGGCAGTTGAGTTGAAAAGAAGGTACGAAAACTGTGGTTTTAAATGGGATTAGAACCAGGGGCCTGCAGAAACCACACAGCTTGGTGACTCTAGCTTACTAAAGAAAAACATAGAGAATTCGTGGGGGTTTTCGACTTAAAAACGTGTTTTGGAAAGAGGTACTGAGGCCTACACAAGTAACCTCAGCATTATATTTTCTGAAGTATCATAAGGCACTCGCAAATTATGTTCCTCCTGAATGTCCTATGCTAATCTGAACGCGAGAATGTGTCCACTCAGAATAACGAAGGAACATGCGCAAAGGAGAAAATATGATGCTCATGATAATAATGAGGGAACACTTTGAGTAACTGGACACTCATGCTTTGGTAATTACTACATCATAAGGAGTGTTTGGTGTCCTCCATTCAAAGTGTGACAGCATTCTTTGGCGACGTCCGTTTGCCAAAGATGCTTCCACATTAAACAAGTAAAACTGGAAACATTGAGAATATTCCTTATTCTGCCCACCCACAGGAAGGATTCCCAACACCTAATAGGGTTCATTTACAGCAATAAACTCCTAAGCAGCGCCAGGTCAACCAACCTATCTAGTATCACGCTTTGCACACTTCAAAGAAAACCAGAATGTACACGAACACTGATCCGTAGTGCCGTAAAAAGTACCACCTGGCGAACAGCAAATTTGGGAAAGCGAATTAAGTCCGAATTGCCCACAATACTTGGCCATAATTATCAAAAAGAGATTGATGTGCCGACTTTATGCCACATGTCAACAATACAGATGAGTCTCTTTTACTTTTGATATTCTGCTTGATGCCAGGTGTGATATGGCCTGAGATGACCTTTTTATTAAACTGCGACTGATTTTTTTACAGTTTATTGCTCCTTCGCCGCATGTTTGCAGCTTTCTCTTGGCCCCTTCCCGTTTTCACTTGTCAAATTTGTGATAACAAATTTTGATTTACTGACTAAATACTCATTAGTTGTCTTGCAACCTTTCACCACCGTTGTTTAATTGGAATGACCTCCAGGCGTTGTTGTTGTTGTTTTTTTGTTGATTGAACATCGGTACTTTGCCGTGAAATTTCTGCTACCGATGCGAGCGCATGAAGGGCGAGAGCGAAAGTCTTCATAACGTGGAAAACACAAATGATTTTGTGATCAAATGCCAAGTCTCGTTAGAAATTTTTAGTTCCATATACTTCATTTCACACTATAAATTCCCTTTTCAACACCTCCACTTGTCAAACAAATTTAAAAAAATTACAACGCAGATTAAAAAACTCCATTAACAAAGCAGATTAAAAAACTCCATTAACTAAACGGGCCCTTGAATCGTCAGGGAAGCGCACAATTGAGACCATCCACTAACAAATCCGGGCAGAGGTGTACATAAGAACACGCCGGCTTTCTAAATAGGCTGGACTGAATGCTTGTAGTCCTAACTGTGTCGGCTTGTTCAACACAGAACCCAGGGTACATGGCAGAATTTCTTCTACTTTCCTTTTTATTCGCTACAGTCGTGAATGGTAGCTTTTTACCTGATCTTCGGTTCAGCTGCCTTGCATGTTTTCACAAATATGTTAGCTGTTTAGCGGTTCTTGATTCGACGGTCCCGAACAAGCACCCGTACGGTAAAAATTCGCACCATCACCAAAACAACGTTCACAGTATTGCGCTTTAGGTTAATAGCAAATTGAAAAGCGCAGAATTTCACATTTTTATTTAAAATGGGGCCCCCTGGCAATGCTAGGGAGCGAGACAACGTACTCGAGGCCCTGGCTACATACCTGCGGGCCTCGGGGCTGCACAGCGCACTCCACTACAACTCTGCCTAGCTGGCCCAGATTGTGGTGGAGTGCTGCTGCTGAAGCAGCTTCTGTACTTGTGTGTGCGTGCGCTTGTGTGACCCCTTTTACATGTGTGCTAAACATTGTCCTTTGTAGATTCATGTGTTGTCTATATCTGTAGTGTTTCTCTGTAATGTTAATTTTCTCAATGTGTAACTCCTTTTTTTCTTATTCCCCTTTTTCCTTTTTTTCTCTTTTGTGTTTTATATTTACCCTTGTGCGTGTTACATACATTGTAATGTCAACCTTCTCCCCTATCCTCCTATTCCTATGTATTCTTTTCTCCCTACCCTCTCCCCACCCCCCTACACCAGCAGGCGTTCCGGTGTCCGCCCCCTAGGCGAGACAGTTTACGCCTGTTGGTGGATTTTCCTTTTCCTAAGAACAATAAATACATACATACATAAAATGGGATTACAAAAATCCTTCCGTGCACATAAGCCTACTTACGTTCTTTGAATTCTAAATTCAAATTTCTCGATTGCGAAATTAAATATTCTTGTCAAGGCTGATTCAAACAACCCTTGGTTTAATAAGCATTTGAAATAACTCCTAAACCGGAAGAGCTGTCTGTAGAAACGAACAAACAAAACTAGTCATTCTGAGCCCTGGCATAGGTATTCAGTTATGTTCTAAACTGTATAATGAAGAGGAAAGTGAAGCTAAAGCAAAATGCTTCTCTACAGACCTCTTAAATATTATTCAATGTAACCCAACAAGTTTTGGCGCATCATTAGCAATAAGCCCGGCTCTAATCTGATAGAACTTACAGAGCAGGGCAACGAGACAATAAATAACGATAAGTGTGCAGCAGCCTTAAATGACTATTTTTGTTCCTTTTTCCCCTAGTAACGCTGACTATTTCGGCCCTCACTTTAAGCACTTCTGTGAGCACGATGCCCGCTATCCTCGTTAGCTGTGAAGGACTATTTAACCTAATGAAATAACTTAAGTTGTCGTCTTCTGCCGGATGTGATCAAATTACAGTAAATTATTGACAAACACTACTTGGTTGTCCAGTCAAATACTTTTCCTGATATTTTCGCAGTTCTTAGAATCTAGCATCATTCCCGATGATTGGAAGGTTGCACTGGGTATACCGCTTTTTAAAACGGAAAATCGAGCAAACCCCGCGAACTATCGTCCTTTTTCGCCACAGGTACCCCATGCAAATTGCTCGAGCATAAAATAGCATACGCCCTCGTGAATTACCTGGAAACAATTATCATCTTTTATCCGAATCAACACGGTTTTCAACACGCCTTAGCCTACGACTTATCAACACGCCTTAATCAACACGCCTTAGCCTACGAAACGCAGTTAGAAGAATTTACATATGACATATTTTACTTCATGGAAGGCAACCTTGAAGGGCGATGCTAGATCTCTGGATTTTTCCAAGGCGTTTGAGCAGGTTCCTTATGATATTCTCTTGCTTAAGCTCTCTTCTCTTGGAATACACATTAATGCACTATGCTGGATCGAACACTTTTTACAGGGCCGCATACTACTGCTAACAACCAACGCTCATCTCTCACCAGTATAACTTCGGGTGTCCCGTAAGGCGCAAACCTATGACCATTGTTGTTCCTCATTTACATTAACGATTTACCGACCAATATTACAGCAACATTACGTTTATTTACTGACGACTGCGTCATCTGCAACCGCATCTTCTCTCCATCCGACAACATCTCCTTGCAACACGATCTCAAGACAATTTCTACATGGTGCGATAAACCCATGATGGAATTAAACCTCGGAAAATTCAAAGCCTTGTAATTCTCCCGAAAACAAATTATTGTTGAACACATGTACACAATTGAGTCAGTACCAGTAACCCCTTTCACCACGTACAAATACCTTGGTGTTCATCTGACTTCATCGTTGTTGTCATGGGCGTCCTATATCGAATCCATCGGCTCAGATGCTTCACGCACACTTGGCTACCTCAGTCGCAACATTAAATCCGCATCTGCCGATATTAAAAAAACTTGCATGTCTAACGTTCGTTCGACCAAGGCTAGAATATGCATCATGAATTTGGAACCCCTCGCCACCATATCTTCCCACGATTTGGAATCGATACAAAACCGTGCCACCCGTTTTATACCATCACAGTACTGGCACACTGCCACTGTGACGTCACTAAAACAGTCCATTAACCTCCCCATCCTCGCTACACACCGCATTATCGTTCGTTTGTACCTTCTACACACCTTTTACTACACGTTACAATCACGACATGCTTTATTAACGCCAAGAGCTCCTGCCACCAAGAGCTTCTGCCAGTCTGAACCACAGTCACCCAATCTCTAGAATCAAGTACCGTAAATTATCAAAGAATAGTTCTTACTTTCCTCGCGCAATTGCAATTTTGAATTCACTACTCAATGACATAGCTTCCATAACTAGCCGCACAATATTTCGCACAAAACTTGAAGCTAAGTACCTATCAGCCTTCCCGTGATACTCCTTCTGAATTGAGTGTGCAAATTGCGTTGTTACGTTTTTTTTTCAGTATTATTTTCCCCAGTTCGTCATGTTTACAATAGTTTTGCTATTCCTAACTGCTGTTGATTTCGATTGTGTTCTTTCTGTTGATGATGATGTTGTTTTCACTGTATCGATTCTTACACCTTGGCGCAAGCCACCCCTTATGTAACGCCCTCGGGCCTTTAAGGAGCAAATAAATTAACTGAAATGAAATCATGATGATTTCGCTGCTTATAATCATCAATAACGTCTCTACAGCTCGTGTGTGTAGCTTGCTAGTTTCGTGAAGCGGCCATAATACAGATTCGTTGCATCTCAGTATGAAGTTCCCATGGTCGAAAGGGCAACAAAAAAGCACGGACGGCGAACACAAAGTAGACAGGACTGGCGCTGTCCGGTCTACTTTGTAAAGTAAACAGGACCAGCGGTGTCCTGTCTATTTTGTGTTCGCCGTCCGTGTTTTTTCGTTGCGCTTCAAACCTAGGGAACTACGCACTAACTAGCCCAGCAGAAAGTCTTTCTCAATATGCACTACTGAGTAGTCTCCCGTGTGGTAAGCCATGAAAACAAAGAAATTTAAGCGAAAAAGAACACCAAACACGATGTAGCAGATTTTTCAAGCATAAGCTGTTACGTCACGAGAGGCGCGCTTTCGTGTTGCGTTATTGTCATTGTTTTAAGGTGACAGCTTGAGGCCCCCATGTTTCAAGCACACGGGTTTAAGGCACAGGCAGGCGGTGGAACAGAAAGGGCAATATAGGGGTTGCAGCGAGCGTGAGGTGGAGATCGCTCGCCAGAAGGGGAAAAAACAGTACGGGAGGAGGGTCGGAGAAGTGGTCTGAGGGAAGGTGACAGCGCGCGCGCGCCGAGAAACAGAAGCCGCAGCGCCAAAGGAGGGCAGCCCGCTGCAGTAAACAAAGCACGAGCCGCCTTGAGAGGTAACGGTACCGAGAGGAGCAAAACGGAAGCTCCTTGGGAAGTGAAACGAGCTATGGTAGGTGCTGTCAAGGGGCTGGTCGAGGTGGTGACGGGCATGGCAGCAAAGTGGGACAGTATATCAAGAGATGGTCACACTAGGCTTTTTGCCGTCATATTATTAGCTAGTTCTAGGCGTCCCTCGTAATTTTAAGCTAAATGATGGCGTGGAGAGGGGATTTCCCCTGCGCATCGATTTGAAAAGCGCCGGGTGTTTTACAGCAAAACTGTGTATGTCTAAGCACCCCTCCTCCTCCACTTTAATTCCAGTAAAGCCGCTTTACTCGGCACCGCTTCTCCGCTTCTCCTTGTAATCGCAGACGCCTCTTTCGCCAGTTTTTATAAGCCTCGCGACCCCCGATGCCTTTTAAAAAGTTTCGCAATTGGATAAGTGCGCTACCACCGTTCTTGGCCGTTTCACTTTTAACCCGCTATAGGACAGGTACGTGTCATTCACTCGTAAGAATAAGAGAGGGAATCGAAAAATCATCGGCGCACACACAAGCGCGAATAGGCGCTCCGACAACGTGAAGCTGCGGCCGCAGAACCTGCAGACAGCACTTCCAGCTTTATGTTTCACCTCGCCGAGTAGCTGCGAATTTTTCCCCGATGAAGAGCAACTTCACCCGCTTGCAACGCCAAGGTGATCTAATAATTCTTGTTACGTTTGCAGAGCTTCCGCAACGACATTTTCGCTGTTGTCTTTTCTGTCTAAGCATGCACAAATCACAAATACTGCAAACCATGCACAAATCACAAATCACAAAGCACAAATACTGCACTCCGTAATACTGTACTGAATTGCACTCTACAATACTATACCTCATTACACTATGCTACGCTGGTAATATGTCATACTAGGCTATGCTATACTGTGGGATTCTAAAGCGGCCCTATTCAGGAGAGATTTACAGGCCACGCAATAGCCCACTAATAGCCATGCAATATCCCATTATAAAGCAGTTGGCATGGCGTGCAGTGCCCATGGCTTCGGGTGCGCAACACTACAACAACAATTTTCTAAAAAGAGCCGTCAAAATTTTAGAAATCCAGCAACTACGCGGTCGGTTCTCAATCGATTTCCCTGATTAGTTAGCCACCACATTATCTGTACCTCGCCAAAAATATGTCAAGCTTCGTGGAATGACTGCCTCTGTTTTTCAGGTCAGTCCGTAGGGCTTCATGAAGAAGGTAGTGTACTCAAAGTAAATTGGTGAATCAAGGACTACAGTTAGATGTTGGTGCGAGCCCTGTAGAATAATTGGAAGATAAGAATATCAACAAAGTTTATGTGGCTGTTTGGCACAAAGCCAGAAAAGTAAAAAAATGCCCGTGTCTGCAGCTTTTACAGATTATAGCCAGGGTAAACGAATGGTAAGACGCAAAAGGACAGTCATTCTTGTGGGATTGACTTTTTTCTTCCTTTGTTTTTTTATAGGTCATGCAAGGCATATTTCTGTCGTTTACCCGGTGGTGCTGCAGTCAAGATCCGCTGATGGCATCACAACAATTAAAATCAATGAAAAAATCACGCTCAATCTCGCCCCATCAGAAATATTCTCAAGTACATTCGTGCTTTCAACCGCTACAGAGAACAACCTCACCCACAAAGAAGTGCGTCCTTCGTCGTAAGGCATTTTGGTATGCCATGCGATTGTTGATGTAAATATTTCTTTTTTCGCCAGTTTGACCCATCTGAGATCGCTGAACACATTTACCAAGATGAATATAGTATGACAGCAGTTTCTATGCTAGATGTCAACGGATCCGTCAAACTGGTAAATAAAACTTGCATGTTCCTTATATTTACGGGTAAATATATAACGGTGGAATATTGTTGTTGGCTAGCTTATTTATTCTAGTCCTACGGATGCGTGTGCCTGACAAATGCCATAAAAAGCTGTAAATAGGTTAGCTAGTTTGTGATCATTTTCTATATATTTATTTCAGAACGGAATAATAAATGACAGATACGGCATAGAACCATTACCTGTTTTAGAGCACGATCTAAACGGTAGAATACCTCACCGACTATTTCGCCGAACGAACATTTTGGGTGGAGGACATGCCGGAGGTCAGTATTTGGCATTACGGAAGAACGTCTTGCTAGATCGGCCACTGAACTATTATTACTTGTTTTGCCTTTCAGTGACATCCCGATCTTTTGAAAATGGTAAGTACGCTATATTCGTCTCTAGTGTCATACAAAATTACTCGGCGTACATAACACAAAACAAACATCTAAACGCTGCGTTCTGTGCTGCACCGATGTTCTGTTTGGTCAATGAAGGTTCTTCTGCCATATTTCAACTCGAAATTGAGAGGACTCCTGTTGAACTTTAAAAATACGTGGAGGTCCTTGCGATTCCTGGCGCTTTTTTAAAGCTGATAACCTTTTAATTGTAAGGTCACTCAAGTATAAAGACAATAGCTGGGCTTTACAATATATGAAGCAGGGACCAATTTACGCCTCAGTTTGCACCTCTTTTGCTCTTCGTTAATGATGCGATCATTTTCACGATTGCAGCATCAACGAGCCCGTCGTAATAAAAATAAAGAGAATCACCACTTGAAAGGAAGATAAGTCGTGGTGAGGCATGGAAAGATAATTGCAGGCTGCTGTGAAGAATTCGTTTCGGAAATTCTGAATTAAATTGGCAGTAACCTATATACAGGGTGATCAAAGTTAAGTTGACAGGTTTATTTAAAATTAGGCGCTTAGATTTACGGGCACACAGCGTCTACAGTGAGGTTTCGCGCCCGAGGGGAAACAGAATTAAGTGGTAATTATTGATGTTGTTGGCATGACGAATTAAAATTTAATAATTACATTTAGTGGCTTCAGAAAGCAGACATGCTTGTATTGAAAAGTTGGACGCAATCCTGTTTCCACGAAGTTTCGTTTGGCAGAATCCTTCTAACGCATCCGTACTCCGAGATATCGAACTCCGAGGTTTAATTGCCTTTCGAATGATTACGCATGCGAGACAGTGAACACCGGCACAAAGCTCCTCCCTTTTGCGACGTGCTGGTGTGTACGGTGCTTGGTTTGACAACGGGGGGTAGGCGTAGGAAAAAGTGATAACTGGCACCCTTTCAGTCTTGGCTGGCGTTATCGCAATCTGCAGTACTCGGAACCACTATCGAAACACAGAACAAAAAAATTCCCTCGCACTTCCCCGAGGGGGAGAGTGTGTAAGTGCGAATGCACGGTTGTTGATTGCGCGATTACGGTGGATATCGTGATCTCGGAGTGGAGAGGAGGCGCCCAACACCCGCAGTCACTGAGCGGAGAGAGGAGGAGGAGAGTAGCGCCCGCCGTTACGGCGAGGGCTACACGAGCGCCCTCACGCGTCGGACTGCGGAGCGCCCGCTACGCGAGCGCGAGCTCTCCGCCCGAAGTGAGAGGAGGCGCCCAACACCGCATTCACTGAGCGGAGAGAGGAGGAGGAGAGTAGCGCGCGCCCATCTCCCCCCGTGCTAGGGAAGACGAGGAGGAAGACGAGGAGCGCGCGCACCCGCAGCTGTTGCTATGCGGACAACGGCGGCGGACGATTCAGGCTCGCTTAAGAAGTGCATTCGCACTTAAAAAAAAACCACCCGCATCTTCCCACGGGGGGAACTCGAGTAAATGCGTCGCAGAGTGGTGGGGGTATCGCGTGAATGGTGCGTAATTGGGTATGGTTTGGGAATGCCTAATTGTTATTTCGTCTTTATTACTCTTATTTATTGAATGAAGGAGAAGCGAAGGCAAGGAGTGTAAAGTTAGTCTGTCTTTATTGCTTGGTGCCGTCCAGCAAAGCGTCAAGTCAAGCGAAAGCCAAGCAAAGACGCCCTTGACTGAATTCCGAACGCGCGCTCCGCCGCTTATATACACACCGCCCGCGTTCGAGGGAGAGGAGTACGGGGGAGAGACGCCCATGCGCACACTTCCGTACACAAGCGCGCGAACTTTCCACGCACCCACCACGCCGTTATCACGTGTACACGCCCTGCCGCCGTCACTGTTGAACGCGACGCAGCGCACGGGTAGCTACGACGCATGCGCGCACAGACGCGCTCCCCCCGCACCGCCGCAGCTGTTGTTGAGAGCGACGGAGCGCACGGGGTACACGCGCTCCTCCCGCTCTGCCGCACCTGTTGTTGAGAGCGAGGAGGGTACGGGGGAGAGACGCGCACCTGCGCCTCGATGCGACGCACATGCGCAGTGAGCGTGTGGACGGCGCCGACAACATCGACTAGTGACATCGCGAGCCTAAGAAATGCTCCGCATTTAAAAGAAGGAGCTTTGCGCCAGTATTCACTGCCTCGCATGCATAATCATGCGAGCGGCAATTAACTTCGCAGTTCGATACCTCGAAGTACGGATGAGTTAGAAGAATTCTGCCAAATGAAACTACGTGGAAACACGATTCCGTCCGACTTCTTATTAAAATCATGCCAGCTTACTGCAGCCACTAAAAAGTTAATTATTCAATTTTAATGAATTAAGCCACCGACATCAATAATTACCACCTACTTCTGTTTCCCCCTAGGCGCGAAACCTCACTGTAGACGTGGTGTGCACGTAAATCTAAGCGCCTATTGGAAAGACTAAAAGGGGGCGCTAAGCAGACGAAGACGAAGTAAGACACAAACACTTCGTCTTCGTCTGCTTAGCGCCCCTTTTAATATTTCCAATAAGCATGAACCAACTAGCTCAACAATTTTTGCTAAGCACCTAATTTTAAATAAACCTGTTAACTTAATTTTGACCACCCTATATAATACTTGTAGCAAAGCTAGCAGCAGTATTTAAGGAAAAATTAAAGCTTTGATCCTTAGCTCATGCATGACGGCGCAGGTGACATTTCCGCTGTAAGGTGTGAAGTATAGGTACGCCTGGGAAAACGTTTCAACAAGCTGTAGTTGCTTTAAACGCACACTGCTGTCTCAGCGACGAGATTGCTGCTAGGGATGTAAGCTCCGTTCGGTTTTCACCTTCGCGGTTTTCTGCATGCAAGAGACACATTGTGCCTCTGATATACGGCCGACGGCACGAAACAAAGCTGACCAGTGACAGAATACGAATACAAAAGGCACTGATAAAATACATTTATAAAATTCTTTTATGAAATATGTAGGTAATTAAGCGGATTTTCGTAGCAGCCAAAGTGACACAAAGGGTGTGACGACAATACACTTTCACATGGAAATTAGGACCTGCAAATCAGGGTGTTTTATTAGCGCAGTACATATGTCTATTGAGATTATTAGATCTCCTAATGAAGATCTGTTGTGTTGGGTTATTATTAGAGCGGCCACATAGGCACGAGAAGACAATGCATAGAACTACAGAGCAGCAACATTATTTCAAGGAGTAGTGAAGGAAAACAACAACAGCACGATTAATAGGTTCTCAAAAACTGCACTTATTTGTCTTCCACCAATCATTTGGTATAGTGCAGTGGCATTCGTTGCAGGTTGTACCCTAATGCTCACTGTCTAACTGAAGACAGCAGGTTTGCAGCCGAAGTCTTTTAATACAATGCTTGTTTTGCTTTTTATTTTGTTTTACAGCCAAACAAGGAAAAAAATTCCAAAGGTTCTCCAACGCTGCCACCCCGGAAGTTTACTTCTTTTGCGACACAGTATTTTCAAAAACGTTCAACACCGAGAAAGACATGATCACCTATTTGGCAGTGATGCTAGCCGCGGTATGATCTCCACTGTTACAGAGTACAGGCTTGGAAATTGTGACAGTTGCTTCCTCAAAATATATCGTACAGTCTTTTAACCAAACTTGCATGGACCTGACACGATTTGTTAGAACGCTGGAATATGGTGCTTTTTAGATGGCTTGAAATCATTTTAAGGGTTTCTTAAACGTGTGTCATTTGTAAGTAACCCAAATGATTCGAAAAAAGCCCAATACCAACTGGTTGAGTGCCATCCAACCTTCTCAGCGATAGGCGATAACTAAAAACCTCTTCAGCCTTAACCACACCTCAGACTCAACGTCGCCATTCATGTCAGAAAACGGGAGCCCGTGCTTACCTCAATACATGTGTTTGACGCCATAAATCTTGCATCTTCTAAATATGCCCTCAGACTTCACATCACCTCTACCTCAAGCTTATAAACTACCTCTCCTTTTAAGTTTGACGCCCATACGAAGTCTTCTTCGACGATACAGACAACCTTAGACGTTGAAATTGAAAGCCCGGTACACTTCCCAAAAAACTTTAACATTTTATCGAAACAATAATGGCTAGAAACCGCCGAAAAGAACAACAAGAAAACGACTAAACACGAGGCGGAGAGCACAGAAACACATAACAATTTATCTGCCCGTTCTATTTCGAAATTAATCTGCCCACATTGTACAATAGCCCTTTTTGTTCCGTATATGTTCGCACTAATAATGTTCCTGTATAATCTAATGGAAAGAACGTGACCCCTGGCTGAATCTGCATTCTTTTAAAACTTTAACACACCACTGCCGGACCCTCCACAGTACATAGATCTGTACATGGGCACAGGGAGCACAACATAAACGATAGCGTGATACATATTTTAATTAAAGAGCACTTTGGGGGCTACCTAGCCACCGCACTCACGCAGTGTAGCCGCGTAACGGACCCTCACAGAGTCCCGTGGCGTAGCGGCGTAACGGACCCAAACGGAGGCCGCATGTCCCTCGATTCAGCCTTCCGGCCTTGGGTTAACGCCATACTTGAACAAGCTTTTTATATGAACACATGAAACTTTTTAACGATTCTGGGGGCTTTGTAGACTAGATGGGGAAAAAAGAAGAAGGGAAATGGAGTGGGATGGCCGTCAGAGTCGTTCGGTCAGGTCTGCCGCTTGAAGTGTGGTTGTTCATTCCTCCAGTGAGGTAGCGCCGGCACCCTCGTTCCTGTTCCTCAGGAGTGAAAGGCGGGGCAGTGCAACAGTAAGTGCCTTAACGTCCGAGAGGACGTCACAGTGGCCGCGTGGTCATCCTCCTCGTTTTTATCAGTGTTGTCCGCCTGTGGGGTTTATATGTAGTCATACCCATTCGAAACTCTCATCATCCCTATAGCGCGCAGAAAACTGCAGGTACATTTGGGGCAAAATATCTCTAATTAACCGGCCGCCCCCACGTCCATTTATTTAAGAACGCTCGTTGGATTGGTTTTTGGGATAGTAAGCCAAGAAGGTGGCCGCAGGAGACAAAAAACGACGCATTCAAACCTGCGTAGTCACATTCCGGCACGTGCGAGATAAAATCAAGCAAAAAAAAACAGAACTTCCGCTCGTGCTGCTCCAAGCAAACGGCGCGCTAGCACTTCGAAGGCGGAAAATTTGAATTGCACTGGACAAAACCTTTGTTCATTTCATGAAGAGAGGGCTGATACAGGGAGGGAAAGAGCGTGAGGGATGGTAACCATGAGCGGATAATGGCACCACAGCCGCTCCGGAGGATTAATCACTGCTCTGTTTTTCCGACCGCTGTCACAATGAGTTACACCCCCCTAGCCATACACAAGGTCGAAATAATGAATCCCTAGTTGGCACACTATCTGGGAAAATGGACACTTACACCCCTTAAAAAGGGATATCTATTAACAAGCTGCCGCACAAACAAATGCGCCCATTCCAGACCTTCATCGTTTACACGCCTGAACAGGTTGGTGCGGCTGCACCTCTCTCAGTTTGAGGCCCACACAAAATCAGCAAGCACTCTATGCATATTTTGCATCCTGAACGGCGCACACTAGCATTTGTTCCTGAACAGAACAATACCTGCATGACGTATCATAGTTTCCAAACGAAAAACAAGAAGCACACCGTTGCCCTAGTAAACGTTGATAGATGAGCCCCCTTCCATTTATTCTACTTTTCACGAGTGTCTCGAGTTTGCTGATGCCGCTAAGGTTCGCTGTCACCATACAACTGCCAAGGGGCTGTAAGGCACTTCACAGGGGTTGTTACCCAGCTTACGTTAGCAAAAGTGTCAGGGGTATGTCCACATTCGCCATGCCAAACCGCCGGCACTGCCAATTCACTACACTCCCGGTAACTACGCGGAAACGCTTTATTATGTGCACTAATCTAACAATACTTTCCTTGTCTTCCTAGAACAAACAATATCGTCTGCGTAAGACAAAGGTTTACCTCAGACTCGTGCAAACAGAATCCGCGAATGTCACTGTCTTTCAGGATACTTAAATACAAAGTTTTCAATAAAATGCCGAAGAAACGTGGGCAGAGGGGGCAGCCATGGCGCAGAGAGCGTTGCTCGTCAATGGGCGCTCCCTAAGTCTTGTTCGCAACTAACAGCGTAGAGAAATTTCGGTACGCTCGAGCTACACGGCCCTCCTTGATAACCAAAATGACATTATTATACTCCAGCATACACAAAAACAATTTATGCAACACACACTCGAAAAATCCTGCACCCTTCCGGCTAATGACGAAGATTGTGGAAAGTGAAGCTTTCTCGTGATAGATTCTTCGAGTAGCCAATCCCATACTGTAAATGTATGCTTTCTGGAGGTACGCACCACTTTCCTAGAATACCCACCGCAACTCTCAGGTGTACACTCCCTAGGTTTATAACGTTTGGGTTTGCGGTGTACGGCGCGAATCAGTTACCTGCTGCTTCGGTATCTGCTGTTTGGTGTTCAATGAGCAATCTATTGAGTGGGTGCCGGTTTGGGGTGTTAAACCCCAAGATATTAAGCCCCAACCTAACGTCCATAACCTCAAAATGGGAAGTTAGGCCTATCTTCTTGTGGCTAGCAGCAGGGCAACGCCACTATTCTCGTGACAGGTTCGTTAGTTGTCGCCTGCATTTTCCAAAAAGCTTCGATCATGTCGAAATGGAGCAACCGAATAAACTGAAGATGACAAGTAGGGCTAGTTGGTACCTATTCAGATTGATGATGCAAAACAGCGCAAGAAACACAGGAACGAAAGAAGAGAGTACAACTCACAGTGCTGTGCGCCGTCCTCTCTTCTTCTGTCCCTGCGTTTCTTGAGCTGTTTTGCATCATCAATCCAATAGACGTCGGCTTCATAACGCGAGGTACCCAGGTTCGATTCCGGACACGGAGAGCGTTTTTTTTTTTTTTTCACTTCACCCACGAAAATTGATCATCATCGTTAGAGACAGTTGGCTTTCCTGAAGGGCGCGTTGGCCTACAACGGCATGGGCTAGGACGCTAAATCTTTACTTTAAAACCTCGTCGAGGTCTATCTGAAACGCGGCAATGCCTGTTCTATTCATGTCACTGGCCTACAAGGTATATGGCACTCGCGCGCAGCAAGGCTGTACAGTGATGTTGATGCGCGTTGTGCAAGGCCGTACTTTCAAGAGAGCATTGGGCGGTTCTTTAAAGTTATTAAATCACAAGAGGTATTGCCCAATTGGCTGCCACAAATAAAGCAGCTGTTGTGAGGGGTCTTTATTCAACAACGTTAGCGCTTTGTTGACTGGCAGCCTCACCTTTAGTATGTGTGCGATTTAACGCTGCCGAATCGTAATGTATTGTGCATTGTCAAAGCAACGTGAAAAAAACGTCTGCATGCCTTTGAGGTAGGGTGTTTTACTCCTATCATAACGGCCTGGTTCGAACCTCCGCTATCCTGCCTGTCTTTATTCTAAGTCAAGATATTTTTGTGCAAAAATGTTGTTAATCAATGTCCGCACCCACTTCTGCGTAAACAACAGTGATTAGGTATAGTTTACATCGCGTCAAGCAGTGTGCAGCCGACCACTGTCTTTCCCAGCTACTCTATGGTAGACGAAAGGGAAAATCGCCTCCCGTCACCTCTTGAGTATCCATCTCGGCCAAATCCGCTAAAGCTCGTTCCTCTCCCTCGTCATCGCTAGGAGCTTCTTGTTCGCCACCGTCGGTACGTTCACCTCTCACGGCGGTTCGTATTGGAAGGTCGGCAGCGGACTATCCCTTTACGGGCGCGCTCTCCCTGGCTCGTGTTCCTACTTTTCCTACCTCACAACGCTTACCTGTACATGACAACGCGTTCAATGAAACAGGGATTGAAGGCGTTTGTTTTGAAGAAAACTGTCAGCTCGAAACGTTTAGAGACTGTACCCAGGCCTCTATACTTAAGAACCGGGATGACCATCATTCGGTCACAAGTTCTCTTATTGCTCCCAGCCTTTTAGGCATGACATACCCGAGCTAAAAATATCCGCCCACTTTGGTCGGGCGTTTGAACAGATGAATTCTTTGTTTGCTATTAACTCCTGAAATAAGAGGAGCTGCAGCCAATGTTGCGGTGCCTATAATTTCTTACACACCTCAATAATAGGCAATGGTAATATTCAATCAATGAACCAACCATGTTTAGTTTTGTGCCCAGGGACAGCCTTGAGGCCCTAGAGTGGCGCACAGAGGGGTGCGAGTTCAAAATAATGCAGGGCAAACGAAGACAAGGCAAGCCAAGATAAAAGTGCAGGTGATTAAGGGAGATAACAGGAAAAACAGGACTTCGACAAGTATATGATCCACATAAGAAAAATAAGAACGAAGTAAAGCAACCTTGGCACTGTATATGTACAAAGTATGAGTAGAAACCACTACAACATATTGGATAATATATACTGTACACACAATGACCACAACCAATGCTGACATGACACAAGAGAACAGATAAACAGGACACGGAATAAAAAGAACACCTCAATAACCCCGATGGACTTATGAACTTGCAACATCACTCTTTAACATGAACAAAATAAAATTCCGTGGGCGCCATACTTTGCGCGAAGCGCGACAACGTAAGATGCAGGCGGCCGAGCAAGCCTTAAACTAAAGGTAAAAACATGAATTCCTTGCTACGGAAGAGAGAAATTCAACAGTATGTTTCTGCGAAGGACAATATGTGCGGGTATCTAAGTGAGTGATAGTTTGCTAATGTCTGAACGGAACTTATGGAGTCAGCTGTTAAAAATATATGTAAGCAGAACAGAGGTTAGATGTGCTCTGCAGCCAGAACAGCGGACAGTGTCTGCTACAGGTGCTGAGAAGGCGAAGAGGAGGACATTTTCTCGTGTTTTTTAAAGGAACTGTTAGATATAGTTCAGAAAGAAGATCAGTACTGTTAATATTCTCATGTATTAGCTTAAAAAAGAATAATGGGTCAGCTGTATCGCGCCTAGCCTTTCGATCAGTCAGCACACCCGATTACCGTAGTCCTGAATCAAGAGGGAGATACTCACGAGGGAAGCAATGTTTAAGTATCGACAGGAACGTATTTTCCACTGTATCAATAGCCACGCTCTCATATCTGCACGTGCCGTTCCATACAACCGAGGCATATTCGAGCACGGGACGACGTACACTGAAGAACAGTTTCAGGAAGGGTGTTGAACAACAAAACGCATTAGATATCCTACACACTATTCCCAGGTGGCGAAGATATCTCTGTTTAATGGATCTAAAATGCAGTGTAAAGGTCAGCTGGCTGTCAAAGAGCACACCAAGATCAGTCCTCGTTGAAATGCGAGGTAAAGTGACATCATTACACAGTATTGAAAAGGCCGGCAATCTGTTTTACGTGTGTAAGACAACACTTTGCTTTTCGCTGCGTTCACTGTAAGTTGTTCTCTTTGCACGAGTGACCAAATGCATCAACGTCTCTTTGCAAATGTTTGCAGTCGCTGATACACGAGACATCTTTGAAGATCTTGATGTCATCCCGGTAAGGTAAAAAGGAGAAGTGCTTTATAGCGTCCGAAACATCATTTACACACAAAGAGAACAATTCGACCCCCGGCTGGTGACGATAGAAACCGTTCTTCGGGAGCGAGGCACCACCAGGAGCAGTAGAAGCGGTTGCGGCAGCGGCGAAAGACGATTTCATGGGGATTACCGGTGACCCGACCAGCAATACCTATGAAATACTACTACTATTTTATTAATAATAATAATAATATTAATAACGTTTGGATTGATCGATTGTAGGGTTTAACGCGCCAACGCAAGGCAAACGATGAAGCGCCGTAGTTGAGGACTCCGGAATAATTTTGACCACCTGGGGATCTTTAACGTGCGCCGAAATCTCGTACATACGGGCGTTTTTGCTTTTCGCCTCCGTCAGAAAAGGAGCCGCCGTGGCCTGGAATCGAACCCGCGACCTCGTGCTCAGCAGCGCAACGCCTTATCCTCTGAGCCCCCATGGCGGGTATAATAATTGTGTGTATTTGCGTGCCAGGAACAGCCAAAGGCGTGATTGCTGGCGCACGGATAGTTACATAAAAACAAAATGCAAGAAACATATTGCAAGAAACAAGCAAGCGACAAGACTCACACAAATTGAAGTAGTGAAGATGAAATAAATAAAAACGAGGCGGAGTGAAAGGTGGGTAAAGGTAAAAAGAAGAAAAAAAGGCGCCTTTGTGGCTCTGCTTGTTGTAAAGACCACACAACAAGCAGAGCAACAAAGTTGGACAGTAATACGACAAAAATAACGGCAAGGATATAGATAAAATACATAAGACGAACAAATTATAGGAAACAGTTTCAAAAACAGGAAACTATCAGTTGGTTGAAACAGAACCGCGGAGAAACTAAATTCCAGCAATTGAGAAAAAAAGAACGGCAGAGACATCCTACGTGGTTAACACACTGTATTGAACAGAGCAGTACGGTACAGTTTTAACGAACTTTGAAAGATGTCAAGGCGTTCAAAGAAGCGGTTGTAAGAATTCGGTATTCTGAGCACGGGAGAATGATTGGAGTTGCGCGCTGCGGTCAAGAAGGGGCGATGCGACCTGACGGGCCTTTGTGGAACACTAAATGCTGAACAGCTAAGCAAGTCTGCGCAAGAAAGGTCACCATGAACAATGATTTGATTGATTGTAGGGTTTAACGCGCCGACGCAACGCAGGCGATGAGGCGCGCCGTAGTGGAGGGCTCCGGATTAATTTTGACCACCTGGGGATCTTTAACGTGCGCCGAAATCTCGCTCACACGGGAATTTTGCTTTTCGCCTCCATCAGAAAAGCGGCCGCCGCGGCCGGGAATCGAACCCGCGACCTCGTGCTCAGCAGCGCAACGCCTTAGCCACTGAGCCACCGCGGCTGGTACCATGAACAATCTTGTGAAGGAATGTATGATCTGCGCGCATACGTCTGCAGTCCAAGGAAGGGATGGAAGGAACTGTGGATAAGTCAGAATCAGGACCCGGACTGCGAATGTGTTGATGGTGATTAAACAGGGATAAAACTTGTGCACACATTCTATTATTTCACGACTACATTTGGAGATGCCGTTCCAGGCAACAGAAGCATATTCTAACTGAAGGATACATATTGTATTATATCGCATTAGAAATGGTTCGCGAGAAGAGAATTCCTTTGAAATCCGACACACATTTTCAAGACTGCGAAGCCCTTCCTGGATGATTAGCCTAATCTGAGGAGAAAAAGAGAGGGTACTGTCGAAAAGCACCCCGAGGTTCCTAATCTCCTCAACCCTTTCCAGAAGAGCTCGCTCAATGCTGTAGGAAAACAGTAGACGATGGTTTTTCCGGGTGTACGTGGTAACCTTTGTTTTAGCAGTGTTCAAAATTAGTTTTTCCTGCTCCACACCGATAATTCCGACACATCACTCTGCAGGGCACAGCAATCCTGAACACAGCTAACTTGCCTAAATAGTTTAACATCATCTGCATAAAGAAATGAAGATTTTGTTAAGACTGTTGACATATCGTTGATAAAGATAGAAAACAATAGCGGGCCCAGCACAGAACCTTGAGGTACACCAGTGGTTACAGTGTAAACACCAGACTTTTTGTTGCCTACAACTGCATAAAAGGACCGGTCAAGGAAATAGTTGGACAACAAGGCAACAAGGGCTGCGTCTACGCCGGACGCAGTAAAAGCTTGTTAATAAGTGATGGTTCACCACATCAAACGCCTTACTGAGGTCAAACTAAATGACGTCCAACTGGCCGTTTATAGAAACTGCAGCCGAAGCCTGTGTCATAAAGCTTGCAAGATTTGTAACCCTCGATCGACCCGAGAAAACCGTGCTGATTTGGTATCAAAACGTTCTTGACGCAGGAAGCGAGAACTTTGTGCAGAGTTGATTCAAGGAGTTTTGAGGAGACACAAAGGAGTGATTGGGTGATAGTTGGTAACGGCTAACTTATAACCAGTCTTAAATATTAATCGTCTGCGAAAAAGCCAGAAAAATCTAACACACACGATCAACTGTTAAAATTAAAACGTAAAGTCAAAAACGGTGATTTCATTGTGGGAATAAAATTGTTGGTTTGTAGATTGCTGCTTCAATAAAAAATATATCTCATTATTATATCTTCTTGCACCCACCACCCATTTAACGCAGCAATCAGTAAGCCTTATTACTAGAAAAGCTCGGCAAATCAGCAACTGCTTGCCAAGAAAAAATTAAGAAATTTCGCCTTCTAGATGTTTGACCTGCCTCCTTGTTTTCTACCAGGTCAACCTCCGGTATCAGTCAATCCGTGGATACCACATAAAGTTCCTATTTGTGGGCATGGCGCGGCTTACTACTCAGGTTCGTGCATCTGCGAAGAG
This sequence comes from Haemaphysalis longicornis, assembly GCA_013339765.2. NCBI lineage: Eukaryota > Metazoa > Arthropoda > Arachnida > Ixodida > Ixodidae > Haemaphysalis > Haemaphysalis longicornis. Next base: position 113,576,437 of record CM023455.1, read on the forward strand.
TGATTTTTCCCGCAACCAGTCTGAACAGGGAGTGATTGTACATCATTATTTCCGCAGCTCGAAGATGGATTGGTAGTGACGTATGGAGATTACATGAACGGCCAGTCCACTCTTTTGATGTTGATGATGTTCTCAGTCAGGATGGGAGTGCAGGAAGCCGATGTTAAGTATCTGATAACAGGGTAGGTCCCACGCATGGTCGGAGTAACATATTTTACGATGCACTTTTACAGCAACATTCAGTTGAACAAATGACATGTGTCTTACTGCATGCATTCCTGTAATTTTTACTACAAGCAGTGGTTTTTCTACAGACGCAACATAATCGCCCCTTACAACGGAAGGATGGACGCTTCTATGGCCGGTAAGAAGTTTGTTTCTGATTTTTCTATTTACGTGCTTGCAAAGCAAATTATTTCATATCCCTTGAATGAAATTCAAAGGTTAGTAATTTACATCAAAAATTGCCATACGAACTATCAGTACATTATTATTCTGCGAATTTACCACCCTGTGGAAATTACCATATATACAACCCCAGAGGATGGAGCTTCTGGGGTTGTATGTATATCATGGTGGCAGTGCCATAAGCTACATCTATTTTCCGGGTAATATTTTCCCCTTCTTCTTGAAAGTTTTTCGTCACGTGATAGGTATACGGGGTGTTACAGGGAAGACCTTAAGTAACGGTAAAAAGTGGGCTTTCGGAGGAAAAATGGTTTTTCTTGCGAGAAATGGTCTGAGGCCGTGCCGGACGCAATAAACGGGTTCCATGTGCTATTTACGGAAATAATTAACAATAATTTGCTAATTACCTTTTTACATATTCCAGTTTGGTGTTTGATTGTAATGAGGACATTCTAGAGAATTATCAAGCAAACCGATGACCATCTTAAATTTGCGAAATTGTAATTCCGTGCAGAGCTACAGCGCTCATAACCTCAGCTTTCCAGATGAGCGCAACTGGCTCCGTGTGGCTTCTGAGCGTCGCAAAGCCCCGCCCACGTGCTCATGTCACTCGGACCTGTATACGTCACACACCCACCACGCTTTATCTTCGGCTTAATCTTCGCACGCAAACGGCGGCGACGGCGCAACACTTTCCGCTGGAGCCGAAGATAAAGCGTGGTGGGCGTGTTACGTGTACAGGTCCGAGTGACATAAGCACATGGGCGGGGCTTTGCGACGCTCAGCAGCCACACGGAGCCAGTTGCGCTCATCTGGAAAGCTGAGGTTATGAGCGCTGTAGCTCTGCACGGAATTACAATTTCGCAAATCTAATGATGGTCATCGGTTTGCTTGTTGATCCTCTACAATTTCCTTATTACAATAAAACAGATTGATGATGTTGATGATGATTGTAGGGTTTAACGCGCCGACGCAGCGCAGGCGAAGAGGCGCGCCGTAGTGGAGGGCTCCAGATTAATTTTGACCTCCTGGGGATCTTTAACGTGCGCCGAAATCTCGTACACGCGGGCGTTTCTTTTTCTTTACAATAAAACACCTAACTAGACTTATTAATAAGGTTATAACCAATTATAGTTATTTATTTCGGCAAATAGCACTTGGCACCCATTTTATTGCGCCCGCCACGGCCTCTGGCCACTTCGCGCAATAAAAACAGTTTTACCTCCTGAAGCCTATCTTTCTAAGTGACAGTCTTCCCTGTAACACCCTGTATAGCTATTGCTTCAGCCTTAAACTTAATTCGTGCGCCGTAAATTATAAACTTCGCGTTAAGCTAATTCACTATTTTTCTTCGATATAACCAAACCTGACCGATTAATTCCATAATTCAGGTCTTGCCTATGTAGGAGGGCTTTGCTCCCTCGACAGCGTCGCCATCGGAGAAGACAGGCCCGGGTTGTACTCCGGCGTCGGCATAATGGCTCATGAATTTGCTCACTCGTAAGACCTTTTTTTCTATTTCTGAACAAAAAAAAGTTGCGTTGAATACCTAATGACAGTACTTATCACTCGACGAGTTATTACAAGCATCAGCACAAACTCCAGTCTATGTGTTTGTTCCAAATGAAAACAGCTATGTTTGCTGCTGCTTGTAAAGCTAAGCATTATTTGGCTTTTGTCCTGGTTTTCCGGGGAGCTGCTGTTGCTAGAATTCTTGCAGCCGCGCAGAGGATAAAACAACACAGCGATGCAGTCGTAAAATATACAGTCTGCTATTGTGTAAAGAGACACTGGGCACACCAACACAATCATCGACGTACAGTGCGTGTGTCTCGGGTCCCGCCCGTATCGTTGTTTTCATTCCTACGATCACGTATCAACTACGCGAAGTTTCAACATTCTTGAGGATGCTCCTAATTTATGCTGCAATTATTTATTCTTCTCCCGCACGATGCTTATCCCAGGTCCATGCCCATGTTTCCCCATTTATGAGCGCATATTCCGCAAACACGTCTGAACCGTGGCATAGTATCTCCAAATCCGATAGCTTAACTGCTGTGGAGCACGCAGCACGTTCAAGTTATCTCCGATTTGATGCGCATTGCCTCCACCGAAGTAAAACAGGCTCTCCTGCTCTGCAGAACACTTATTTGCCTAGCGTAGAACTACCGCCTAAAATATGCCGGTTGTTTGAAACACACGATTCACCGCGAAATGGCTAGCTTTTTCTACAGCACCAACAATTCTTTGACAGCGGAGCAGTTTAATCTTACTTCTGTCTGCGCGGATCGTTAAAAGAAAATTCCGCTCGGCCAAGTGGAGAGGGGGAAAAATCTAGGCCAGGAACTGTAAAGGAAACGGGCGAAGACGCAAGTGGCCCACGACTAGGTATGGGGAGTGCGCGCTTTCAAAAAAAAGGCTTTCCGTGGTCGGAATAAAACCTGCGTCACTCGAGTCATGGCCTCCGCGATCACCCCGCGCGCGTTTTGCTCCGGCCGTCCCAATCGGCCGGAGAGAGCGTAAGTTGAAAAGGGGGCGTGGCAGCGTCTGTCGCCGCACCGCGGCGCTCGCCATCTATGCATCAACCATCAACTGCAGCTTGGCGCAAGCGTGGAAACGAGCGTTTTCGCTGCTTGCAGTCAAATTGAGTCGAGCAGCCAGCTTTAAAATGACAGGCCCAAAACAATAACCCACAAATTTGTTATGGTTAATTTAATAATATGAGGGGTGCAAGTACAAAGTTTAAGCAGCAATCATACGAGCGAAGCGCAGTCGGTTCTGGCACTCTCTGCTGCGGTATCGCGTCCATATATTTTTATTTTTTTAGATTTGCCGATGTGTATTTACACGTGGTGCTTTTGAAAAATCCATCACGTGCTCACCCAACATGATTAACAAGAGTGGCAACTTGCATAAGCATCCGTCGCATAAATGCAATATTAGGATTGTTTCTGATTAGTATGCATGTCACGATAGATTTTTTTTCTGCTTTTGATTCTTTTAAGATTCCCTATGACCAATCGTCTCCATTCACACATATTACAACGTTTAATTACACATGTTAACTCCGCTAATTATACATTTTTTGCGCAAATGCAGCACGTTACACCTTGGTCAGTTTTCATGAATTTTTTATTCTTGTTTACGTCGTTAGTTTTTGTCAAAGCTTTTTATTATTTTCTTCGCTTGGCGCGGGAGATATAGAACTAAAATTTCTTTCTAGGTTTTGTGTTTTTTTTAAGATTCCGTTCGATCAATAATCTCTATTCGGGCTATTATGCATTTCTGTGAAAATGCAGGGCGTTACAAGGTTCGCCTGTTCCCGCGATTTTTTATTCTCGTTTTTTGGCAATATTTTCGCTGCTCCTTTATATTTGTATGTTTTGCGGAGGAGCTGTGTGAGGTTTACAGTTTTGAATTTGTTATATCCCTTCTATATTTATTATTCTCTTCTTTCTTTATTTTTCTTTTTTTTTCTAAATTACGTTAGGCTAATTATCTCCATCCGCGCTTTGTGGTGATCAATTACATTAACTCCGCGAATTTACATTTCTGTGGAAATGCAGGGCTGCACATTTGGTGCCTTACGTGAGATACTCGATGGTTGTGTACACGTTCGCTCTAGAATCAGCCAACAACGATAGGCTGCTCTTTTTCTAAATGCGATTGTATCCTTCCTGGCATAAAACGTATATTACAGTTATATGTTGGCTTTCGCTCCGCGGAAGAGCGCGAGGGAGCAGCGGGGGTGCCCCTTTATGAATCAATGAAGATCGGGGGGCTCGACCTGCAAGGGCGGAGTCCTAGGTGTGCCTCGAAGTTGTCGAGTTCTCGCCTGTTCCAGTGATGGACACATCCATTACAGGTGCTCTGTGTCAGAATCTTCGGCAGGAGCTGAGCACAAATGCGGCCAATAAACTCGCAAATACGCTCGTGCCAAGACCGTTGACATGCCGCGAAATGCCGCATAAACCGCTGCCATACGGGCTGAACGATGCATTCGATGGATAGGGGCTTTTTGCCGCCTGGCGGAGCGCGGGGGAACCAGCACGCTTACAAAATTTTGCTGGGGCGCGCGGCGACTGGGACGGCCGGAGCAAAACGCGCGCTGGGGAATCTCGGAGGCCATACTCGAGTCATAAAGTTTCATACTAATATATACTAGAAGGAAATTTGGCGCCACTGTCTAGGGGAGAGAGAGAGAGAGAAAACTTTCATTTGAGCCACACTTACTGAGGGTTGGTGGCGGCTGGGCGGAGGCCAGCCGCGACTTCGGTAGCTCTGCGTACCACGGCGTCCTGAATCTCCTGGCTAGAGCTACCCAAGGCCTCTCTCCATAGCTCGCTGCTGGAGATTCGAGGGAAGGGGTAGTAAGGGCAAGCCCACATGAAATGTTCCCGAGTGGAACGTTGGCCGCATTGGGGACAGTTGCGAGACGGGAATGATGAGGGGTGGATGTGGTGTAGACGAGCTCTGCATGGGAAGGAGTCTGCTTGCAAGAGTCGCCAATAGCGGGTTTGGTGAGGCGTGAGGGAGGAATGGGCGGGGAGAAAGTACGACGAGAGAGTCGGTAGTGATCCACGATGTCGTTGAACGTGATGAGGCGTTCTTTGGAGGAGCGCGCGCCGGGTGGGTCCGGTGGGTTGACGAGTCCGCATTGTGCGCAGCGGACGGTGGCTGGGTAGTAGACAGACGTCTTGCGGAGGCCGGTGTGCCAGCACATGGTGCAGTCTTCGTTTTTCGCTTGATAAGGCTTGCAGCGGTTGGTAGAGCGCGATACGCACCCACGGAACGGTCTTTGCCTTCGAAAGGATTTGTACTTTTTGTTTGAAGAGTTCAGTCTCTTCGCGTCCAGAATACCTGGGTATCGGGATTATAGTGCATGGCTATGCTGGATTTGCTCTGCCGTTTCAGTGCTGGGAATATTGAAGATTACTCCCAGTGCCGTGTTGGACGGTGCAGAAACGTGGGCTGCGACTGGGTATTGTTGCCCGTTGTGGTTGATGGCCGTGATACCGGTGTATCGTGTGGCTCGTTCCTCGTGAGGGGTGCTGATGATTATGTAGTTGGCTCTAGCTTGGATGCGGACTTGATCCTCGTCATTGTGGGTGAGTTCCGCAGCTTGCATGGTGATATCAGCAAGCGTAGCCGAGGCGATGGAGACGACGGCCAGTCCGCCTCGCGGGCGGAGGATAGCTTTGATATCATTTTCCACCAAGGGAGTGAGGGGAGGCTAACTTTATTTGGGTTTGAGGCGGCGGTACTGTTGCCCAGCGACGCTGGGTGTCGTTGAAGCACGTCAGCTGGCGGCAGGAGTGCGATTCTCTGCAGTCGGGGTCTTACGTTGAATTCGGCGGCGTAGTGTAAGCCACCCGGGTTGTTAGAGTTCGGTTTGATCGACGGCGTACTCCATTTCGGCAACAAAGGAAGCGCGAGAAGTTGCTTCAGTCGGAGGGGTAGATGCCGGAAGATATACGTGGTGGGGCGCGTCGAAGCGGCGGGGAGGCGTTCGCCCCACCAAGACTGATGGTGAGGCTTAGCAGTGGAACCGGCGTGGCGCAAATGGAAAAACCGTATAAAATCCGCTGGGAACGCCCGATGGTCAGCAGACTCCTAGCTCGGAACGTTAGGAAGTTCGCACATAACATGTGAAGGAACAACTGTTAAAAGATTGCATGGAGAATGGCAAAAAAATTGGAATCGATGTGAGCCCGGGGTATCTGCGGTGGCCCCCTCGGGGCGATCTCTCCCACTGTCTAGGGAAGCCGCGCTTTGGCGAGCGTTCCGCCATGAACCGGGCATGCACGTTCGACTTTTCCTTGACACGGCTCGTGAACAGGCTAAAAAGTTGGCTCTGGCTGCAAAAAAGCAACAATATTACTGTAGCCGGGTCATCAAATTTGTTTTGTTATAAAATTGGACCTCCAAAAAGATTTATTTCTCAGTGATTATGTAGAAGCTTCATGCACGATGAACAAGAAAAAAATATTACCCTTTTTTGTTGTTTTTGGCTTCGAGACGAAAAAGAAGCCATATGGCTAGCTAAGCCAAGTAGGCGAGAAACGTCGCTAGTGGCAATGGCGCCGCCCACGGCGGCCGCGACTGCGGCGGCAGATTTCCCTATAGTATATATTAGTGTGAAACTCCATGCCTCGAGTTACGAAACCGGCGTCTACCCGATACCGCTACCATCGCATTCGGAGCGCATAGCATTTCCTTTAGGTTCATAGCGCGGGCGTAAGCTTTGGACTTTGGAAGTTTGGATTTTGGACTTTAGGAAGGTGAATTGTGGAGTTGGATTTAACTCAGTTCCCATAGAGAAAGATCTCGCTTTTTGACCAATTTCTCTTAAGAAAGGGGCATACAGCCAAGTTACAGCTTGTGAAGATCACTAATCCGGCTGGTTCCTCAGTATTTACATCTTAATTGAGAATGTGGCCGAATTGGCTTTGTCACAAGCGGCAACTTATTTGTCTCGGGAACGAGATTTTAGATAAAAGTGAAATGCGCCAGGTTAGTTGCTCATGACATCAAGCGGATGCTGCAAAATAACCAGTATTGAGACTATTTAACGTTTCCCTTACATCGCACTGTGGCGACAACAGAACATGACTGATGACGCAGGCGCCTTCCTCAAGTTAAACGGCCGAGATTTAAACTGCCGAGATTTAAATGGCATGCTGAAATCAGCATCTTGGTATACGAATTTGATTTGCGGTATATTCCTGGATGGCCATTCATGCTAACTCACAGAAACGTTCGGAGACAGTTCAAAATCAGAACATTTCGTTAACCCGTTCTTGTTGCTGTATTTTAAGGCAAAATATATTTTACAGCCTTTCAGAATAACTATAAAGCTTTAGTGTTTCTAAACATTTTAACACGAGAGTGTTTGAGCATTCATAAACCTCTTTTCTTACGATAACCCACATTTTCCTCTTTTTGATTTTACCGTTTTTTTAATAGACTAATCATGTCTAATGTCAACGCGCAACTTTGCTTATTGCTACTCATTACATCGTGCTATCCTCGTCACACCGGCAGGGAATATTAAATTGAGGTACCACACGTAACGGCGAAAATTAAGCCCACAGAAAAGGTAGCCCTTTTACGTCCAGATGTGTCCTTCAAAATTGAGCCTAGGCCACTCCAAAAAGTATGTAATTCTCTTAAAGGTGCTGTGAAGACCAAATACAAGTTCGTTTTTATTTTATAGATTTGGTGTTTTACATTGCCCTCAGCGCTTTTCCTGCAGCAAACAATGCTTTATTCACTAAGAAACTAAACAATTTGGACCAACATTTGAATTCTCGCACTAAATCGTGTGTTTCCTGATGCCAGCAATGACGTACTAAGGGCAGGTACTTGAAGCGATTGTTAGTATGTTGACTACGGCTTGAGCAACGGTGAAACATATTTTTTTAATGTCTTGTTTCCGCGCGTTCTCCTAGTCGCCAGTACAATACCGCTAAGGACCGCTGACCGCACTCGCTTTTTGACCATACTTGTACCTGAATTATTTTTTTTACGGATGATAGTAATTGTTTTGCAAAACATGGGGTATACCCGACGTAAGAAAATATCGCTTATAAATCGGCTAGTGTCGTGTGAGACTACATCGAGGCACCGAGCTGCTGTGCAGCTATACCAGCATTGGGCGCGTAGTACGCACTGGTGTTTCTACGCTTCCGTCTTCGATCGCAACTCCTAACGTTACCCCCCATTGTTGCTGCTATAAAAAGAATGTGCACTGAATTTAAGGGCTAATAGGGCGTTCTGCAAGCTTATACTCGGCGTTTAGTTTACGTAGGATTTTTGCGGCCTCAGCCAATCACTACGTCTTAGGTTGAGTGCGGAAAAGTACCGAGGGCGTCGCATGGCCCCTTAAACAGGCCCTGAAGACAAAATACAACTTTGTTGGTTTGTATTTAAACAACTTGTTTCTTCTAGAACTGTATTTTGTATTTTGAATTAAACAATATACAGCATAGTTCAGTTTAAAGGAACTAGACTTTGGTAGCTGACTCAACTCAATTCCAGCCCTGCAAGATGTTTTTAACCGAAAAAAATTTGGGCACCTTCCCACTAGTGGCCCCAAGACAGCAAACAGCGAAGCTAGTTTTGGCCAAGTTTTATGCTTGGTGTCGTCGTTAGCCCACGAAGGAGCAAAGAACGCTCGGTCATTACAATATGTACCAAAGTCGGCCACAGACGCGACAGCTGTGCCCAAACTCTATGCCAAGAAATTCTCGCTGAAATCAGCCTTTCGCACTCCCCGTGTCTGGGCGGGCTTGGCGGTGGAAGTTTCCGAATAGTCGCGCGCCGGGATCACTTCCTTGGCCACGCCGAGCGTTCAGGCGCCACCCGCGTTTACCGCAGTAGAAATCGCGATCCTCGACTCGAAGCCCCCTCTTCTCAACCGCAGCTTCGGCGCGCTGTTCCGGATCAGCTCGGCGGCGACGCATCTTTTCTCGCTTGGCAGTACAGCACTATTCCTGGTACGCCGCCTATTCATCGGGCGTCCGGAGTTTCTTCGGTCTTCCCATGGCAGCAACACGTACGCGCGGAGTAGAGGAGGCAAGAGGTATGTCGCCGCGCCGGCTGTTGCAAGCTTTTACTTGCCTGTGACGTCACGGCGGAGCTCAGCCCTCATACTTGTCCGTAGCTTGGAGAGAGAAGAGCGGAGCGCATACATGCTGTGGACTGCGTGCACCCTACGGGTGTGGTGTGCGAGGAGCTCACGTGGCTCGGTGCTCTCGCAAGTGCTTGCTAGGCAACGCGAGGCGGTGCACATCTGGGCTGAGTTTTCTGGTAACGTTTCGCGGGGGACCGAAAACGTACTGTTGAAACGCAAGAAATATTGCAAAAATTTCAAATTTCCCTCTACGGTGACGTAACACAGTCAGGGGTAACGTAATGTGGGCCGGCACTGAGAACATCTTTATCAGTGTGTCAATTGCTCGTCAGCATTCAAGTGAAACGATAAAATGAAGGTAGAGGCCCCACACTGCAATCTCCAAGTAACGTTTCCAGGTGATGGCTTAGGTAAGCGGCCGCCAATCGCATAAACAGGATTCTGTGACGTCATAGAAAATGGCTTGAAAGTGGCTAGGGAGTTGGCAACTGCTGAATATAGTTTCTTTAGTATCTCGATTATTTGTTTGAAGTTTTGCGATGAAATTTTTCCTGTTATCGGGACAAAGGTCTTTTTAATGAACCAAACTTGTATTTTGTCTTCATTGACCCTTTTAACGTAACGCTCGTGTTCCAGCCTGGGCTGCGTGCACGACGGGTGAAGACCCACCAGCCAATATTCCCGGCCACAAGGGATCGAAGACGGTAGAGTGTGCAGCCCGGAAACGGATACATTATGAGCTATCACACGATGACAGTCCTAACCGCTTCAGCTTTTCCCCTGCTGTCAAGAGCAGATAAAGCTCCTCCTGCGGTGAGATGCTCTGCCTTTTTTTCGTCGGTGCTATTCATTTGCTATTAGAAATTAACTTACTTTGGCTGTTACACAGGCCGGTGGGTGCATAGACATGGGTGTAGATGACAGTCGATGGTATCTGGTTTAAAAAACTTGATGATGTTGGCCGTGAGGGTACCTCTTGTATTGAAGCCATAGGGGTGATTAAAAAGACATTATTCCGCATGCCACAATTGTTTAAATGCCTGCTATTACTGTAAAAAAGCTTGCAGAGAGTAAAAAATGTGGGATAACATCTCGGCAGAATGGTCCAGAATTTTCGCATAATTCGACTGCGGAAGTCGCGGCTCAGACTTACGCCTAACCTTTTCCGTCTGGCAGAACCTTCTCTTAAACGTATTATAGATATTGCACGAAGCACTTTCTCCCCTTCTGTGCCAACTATGCTGAAATAATTCAGGGAACCCTCAAGAACATTTCAGTAAACGATGGTGAAAGCAATGCCACATGCCCTACATGCTACACTTCGGGGTGAGAATAGGGTTCAACCCCATAAGCCCAATTCACGCCGCCCTTTCTATTTACTTATTTTGCTGCCTCGTTGTTTGATTTGCAAACCACGCAGTTCAAAGTCTAAAAACAATCAGGCAATAAAGGTGAATCAAAGGGTCACTGCTGTCTCCCGAACTTTTTGTTAGCTAGGGTAGGTTTTTTTTTAAATGGAATCTTGCTTTGATCAAATGCAAGTGGCAAATTTCGGCAGACCTAATACTGCTTATACCTGCATGTTTATTTCAGTTTCATTATTCCAAAACTCATCCTTTCATATCATCTTGTAAACCGAAAAGGCACACATTTATACATCGAATGATACGGTTCATCGACCACTGCCTGCTGTCTTCTGGCATCAAATGCCATTATGTTAAAAATTGCGTAATTAGGGAGTGCTTGTTCTGGAATCATAGCCAAGCCCCCAAAAATATTTTGCAGCCTCGTAAAAGATGACTGCATTAGGAATACCTTCAATGTGACACAATCAAGCCCTAAAAACGGATTTCTACCCGGGCACTGGTTGTCTGCCTACGACTACTGCCGCAAAAGGCAGCCGCAACTGAAGCTGGCTTCCCTACGCAGTGTGAGTAACCCTTGGATCTATCTTCCGTTGACCGCGCCGTTAGCTACGAAAAATCGTGAAGAAAGGAAACCAGGAGCGGGCGGCGGGGGAGGGAAATGGCTGCGTCCGAGAAAAGTAGGCCGCTGCCGCACGCATAATCCGAGATGCCTTGATAGGTGAAGTACCCACATCACCTATCATTGATAGGTGATAAGTGAAGTACCCACAACCCGCCGCGGTGGATTAGTGGCTAAGGCGTTGCGCTGCTGAGCGCGAGGTCCCGGGTTCGTTTCCTGGCCGCGGCGGCCGCTTTTCTGATGAAGACGAAAAGCAAAAATGCCCGTGTGTACGAGATTTCGGCGCCCGTTAAAGATCCCCAGGTGGTCAAAATTAATCCGGAGCCCTTCACTACTGCGCGCCTCATCGCCTGCGTTGCGTCGGCGCGTAAAACCCTACAATCAATCAAATGAAGTGCTCACAGAAGCGAACAGGAGGCTCCTGGCGATTCCGAGCAAATCTAACGAGCCTCGGAAGGTGCGGTCCGTGGGTTGGTGGTCACGTGGTCACGAGCACGGCAACAAAAACTTCAACGGCATACCCCCACAAAAAAAGTCCTGCTGGTGTTTTGCTTTCGATTTCTTAGAAAGTTCTAAGCATCCCCTGCAATTTTTTACGTTTACCTTCTTTGTTGCCCGAATAAACAAAACGACTGTCTTATATGAAAAGCCAGGAGGATTGCGCAAGGACGACACACATAGGGAAGACAACAGGATGAGCTCAACTAACTGATTTATTCAAGGGCTACACCCACAAATATGAGACAAAATTGATGCATGCGCCGAACATACATATGCAAAACGCCTAGAAAACATGTTCTATCGTCACACCCACAAGCACGGCTTTAACAATCTGACTCGCTTTTATATAAAGCCAATGATGTGTCACTCATGCAATTGTGCGCATTCTTTATCAAAAGGCTTCCATAATCTCACGCGCGACATCGCTGCTGCCCCGGCCAAGTACCTTAATCTCGTTCAGTCGCGACCTGCACCCGCTTTTTCCGCAATTTCTGCAATGTTCCGTCAAGTTAGTTCTACTATCTTTGTCTCCAAATGTGCGCTCATGCTCCCCTGCACGGTAGTTCACACAGCTCCCAGTTTGGCCAATATAGGCCTTTCCGCATGTCAGTAAAATTTCATACACGACGCATTTCGCGCATTTCACAAAGCATAGTTACTTGATATAGGAGTGCGAAACTCGCCATAGGCCCCATGCATCAAAAAGTGGCTCTACGATTGGTCCACTGCTTTGGATCTTGTTTACAGTGGCGCCATCTTTTGGTGACAAAATAAACTATGCAACTTGCTGTGCGAAAAAAGGTATTTGGTGATTACGTAATTTTTTTATGCCAAAGGAGCCCAATGTGCTCAACTATGCAAGTGTTTTATATACATACGAAGCAAAAGTAGTAAAAAAATGCAACCATGGGGTCAACCGTCGCTTGCGCACTGTCGTCTGCTGCGCGTCCTCTTCGGTCTTCTGGCGGCAAAAAAAAATAAATAAGTCGCTTCGACGGCTTTATGCAAGCTTAAATTGATTATTTAGAGCCGCTTGATCGGCTACTAGATTAGTTTTGGCTTACAATGAGCTGTAGGCCAAACGATAACTGCAAATTTAGTACTTCAGCCTACCTATGTTGTGCCGGAGTGCCCGCACAAGCGCCAATTGGTCGAGGCAGATGCGCGGACGCAGAAACAATCACACCTAAAAACCGAAGTTAAGATAGCAATTATTAACTTACGAAAGTACAAAAATAAAGAATTATGCACTTTAAAACGAATTTAACGTTAAACTGTCAGTTTGAACTGTTTTTTTCGATAGTGCATGCGGCGGGCCGCAGCGGCGCCACGGTAAGCACGAGGCCAAAGCGGAAGGGGGGGGGGGGGGAGGGAGGTCTAGGGCGGGCGCGTTTCGCGGGCGGAGTTTCGCAACTGTCTAACATCCAAGAGCTCTATCACAAAGGCCTTCGTTTGTTTTTGGCACAACCACTCCTCCTGGTTTTCTCTTTTGCAGTTAGAGAACAAAGCTGGCCCAGCTTGATAGGAAGAGAACATCATAGGTACCCCGTACCCATTAGCCACTTTTTTTCCAAATTGTGGGCTACCTTGTGCACGTAAGGTACCACCACTGGCTTCACACCTTCCTTTGAAATGCTTTTGCGGGTTTTTCCTTTTGCCTTCCGGAGGAGTGTTTCACTCCCCGCCGCCAGTGCCGTATACAGCGGAAGCCTGCATCGTCCAACCGGGACACTTGGTTTCTTAAACTTTCCAGCAATCCTGTAGAAGGATTCTAGATTGTAGATTTCCTTCTGCGCAAGCCTCATGGCTTTTCAAGTATCAGACCAACTAGCCCGTCAACAAATCTTGCTGAACTATATTATGAAACTTCTAACATCGTTCATTACAGATTACAGCAGACAAAAGCTGCAAGCTGAAGTGCGAATACACTACTGGCAGTTTTAAAACCCCGTTCATTTACGATGCGTTAGACGGAATGGTTTGTGGTCAATGGAGGGTAAGGCTTTTGACATACTTTGAGTATAAAAAGAAAGTTTGCATATTTTCTGCGTTTTGTGAGCTCTTGCACCGCCCATTTTGAGCCAGATGTGAGAACGTGCGTAAACGTAGTGACGACGCACAAAAAGAGCTTGTACTTGTAATCTGACACAATCTGACACAAGTCAAAAATGTGGAAGGTGGTAAAATGGGCAAATATTTAAATTATTTGATACGAATATGCATCGCAGCAGAGCGCAAAGCTAGATATCTTAGTAATTAGAACGCTGAACCGGGCTAGATGCGGCTCTAAAATTTAGCACCGTGTGCTCTGAAAGTTAGAGAACAGACGGAAATAAAATTGATTAGACAAACTACTAAATCTGGGCTATAGATGGCCTATTTTTGCGGGTAAAATGTTAAGTGCGGGGGGGGGGGGGGGGTAATGAATCGGGCTGTTACCATTAAAAGTATAAAATTACGTAACATACAATGTCGAAAACCTATATACAAATGAAGGGGCAGCAAAGGAAAAAGTACTGGGGAAAATTCTTACCGGTTACAATTACTGCGAGCTCCAATCAGGGGAAACAACTTTATACCGCTGGCCGACGTTCCGCTCTAGATTGAGAAAGCTCTTCTCACGCAAGATACCGTGATAGCAGTTCATGAGTAGCGGGTGCATGAACGATCATACAGTTTGTAGCGTGAAGCCTAGAGCGCACGGGAGCCAGCCAATCACAAACTGTCTTCAGGATATCTTTTGTTAGGATGCGATGCCTTTTATTGGAAATCATTATTCCCGAGGGCTCAAAAAACTACTGTCGTTCGCTGGCTGAGGTCGGCAGTATCGTTATGACAAATACCAGTAAACTGCAAAGATCTCCTGGTTCTAACAGGATCTCCTGGATCTACGAGATCTCCTAGAGCGCACTTACGTCGTGTCTTTCGCAGTCCCTGTCTATTTTCCACTGAACTGTACGAACCCTAAAATACCAACTAGGCCAATCGATCAAGTTACTAAATCTCATCATGGGTCTCTTCGTTACATGCGATTGTCTGCTTGTGAACAAACAAGTTTCTTTGTTCAGTTAGAGCTGGGCAAGCACCCTGTTTGAGCTACCTTTTTTGATGCGCATGATCTCCTCTATTCTTGACCTGCGCGTATGATGCGAAGGTTTCCATAATTTTACCTGCGAGTATGAAGTTGGAACAGGAACGGCCCAATTTTATTACTGCATAACGAGCGTATGTATCCCAAAACAAAAGGCAGTATTGATTGTCGTTTGGGTAATTCCCAAACTATTAGCATAGGTTAATTTAAAAATTGCATCCTTTTAACTAATTTTGCTCGCTTTATTTTACATTGGTTCTCAAAACCTTAAGATAAGCATTTTTTATCTTTCTGGTTCATATTTATTGTTCATCATTACTAACTCCCAATTCGTATGTCACCGATAATCTTTTCAGCGATGTTCCAATGGTGTTTGCGCCTGAAATTGAGCACAAGGAATTTTTTGTACTTCAAAAAAGGAAAATGATTATCTTTTGGGCAAGTTTCCCCTGACCTAAGATGCGGAAGAGCCTGAGAATGACGAACTGCAAAATCAAGATGACTGCGTCAAAAAATGACGTGCTTTCTAATGAGCCGCGCGTCCAGCAACTAGGAGAGGTTGAAATTAGACGTCAAATAAAGGCCACAAGCATGCGGAATGTGTGACGATGTCCCGCTGGTGAGGCGTACTTTTTCGTCTTTACATGAACGAAGCAGCATCTAGTCTTTAAGACAGCAGGCCAAGAGGCTTTAGAAGCGAAAGCAGCTGATTTGATGATGTTAAAGAGAGCACAGACAAAGTGCGCAGACAATAGCTTGGTGGTGTTCCCACGATAAAATCTCTAACCAATTGCTGCTGAATTTCGGTTCGGACAAGATGATTTCGCCTAAGTGTCTCGCATTGCCTGCCGACCCAGTGAAATTAAAATGCCACTAAGGTAAACAATTCGGCACCGCGTTGTAGATATCCCTTACAAAAATTCAAACCCAAGACAATGGTAGCGCAACCTTTAGCACACAGTTCGCACATTCTCGATACTATGTGGGGATCCGTCTCAAGTGGGGAAGCCAAGTGTCTCAAGACGTTCATGATTACGCAGCCAAATAGGTAGGTAATATTAAACGAAAAGGAGCTTGGCAAGTCATGTAATGCGGAGAGACACTCGTGACAACCAGTCAGTTACCAGTGAACAAAATGCTACTTAGAGAGAGACTAGAATAGGAGAGGGCGGTAACCGGATGGAGAGAGAAGATTGTCGCGCACAGAACATCGTCACGGACAACAGAGATAAAATTTATTGGTGAGCAGTGTATTCAGTTCACGGATGTAAGATAGATTATTAGGTGAGGACACAGGTTGCAAAACAAACGTGTACTCATCGTTTTAATAAAGTCACCAAACTTGTGCCGCTGAGACCGTTGACCCCAGCCCCCTCCGGTGGCAGAGAAAGGAAGCTGCCCGAGTGCCGGCCAGTCGGAGGTGTTCGGAAATTTCGGCGCCTTGTCGGGCCTTCTCGCAGCTTCCGTAACCGGTCGACTGCTGGATGTCTGCTCGCCGCGTCTTGGCCGGTTCTAACAGCGGTGCAGACGATAATTGGAAGAAAGCCGTACGAAAGCCCTTGCGCTCGCCTCAGTGTTTCGATGTGTTCCAGGCATGTTTTTTGAGTCGGTAACAATCAAAAGAAGGTAACGAAGGGAATGTGAGCCGCGGTAGCCGTTGAGAACTCACACAAGTCAGATTTGATGCTTGCGCAACGGAAAAATGGGGTGCAAATGCCTTATTGAGTACGTACTGCAACGGCTGGCAGGAAAACGTAAAATTATTTAACGTTCCCAGCGATCCTAAACTAATGAATGCGTGGTTGCAGCCATCCCCAGCAGAAAACGTTGGCAATGGTACTTGCAGTCAGGATTTCTCTGAGAGTGCGGCTGCGCGAAAGGGTACTTTTCGGAGCTTGGAGGGGAAGTACGGCTGAATGTCGAAGAGGGGCGCGCTCGCACACGATGCAGTGCGTTCGATTTTACCGTTGGCTACAGCTCTTCAGCTACTCAGTACAAGCAGTGGCAAAAAAAGCGTCTTCCGCCGGAACTACGCCCCGACATACAAGGAAAGTAGCCCAGTTTCTGAAAAGGATTAAACTAGCGGCGAGTACGCTGATGTTTCCTCGACGTAAATGGCGTTGCACAATTGGGGTAAGTTCATGCAGAAGCAGCGGAGACGAATCGATGTTGCCAAGGTCACTGCCGGTGTCTAATGTTCAGAGGAGCTGCGCGTGCGTCTAAATGAACTTAGGACCCCCGAACTCTCGCAGCTGCGTTAACAATGCAAACAATTGCGCGTTAAGATTGCGCTGTGTGAGCTCACACGGTGAGCTCACATGAACAAGTTGTTTTACACGCATGCCGCTGGTTCCTGCGACCCACCTTGCTCGGAAGAGTCGTTGGTCAAGCCACTTGAGGCCTAGGATGCTGCGAAGCTTAGACGTTCTGCAACCAGATGTCCTTTCAATCAAAGGTCTACGCGCGGCGCCACCAACTTTGTCAGATTTTCAACATCGGGCTGTGTGAGCTCACACGGTGAGCTCCCATGAACAACGTTGTTTTACACGCATGCCGCTAGTGCCTGCGACCCACCTTGCTCCGGACAGTCGTTGGTCAAGCCACTTGAAGCCTAGGACGCTGCGAAGCTTAGAAGGTCTACGCACGGCGCCACCAACTTTATTTGTCAGATTTTCGGGCAGAAGTGTCCACACCTAAAAGTGTATCTTGCACCGTGATTCACACAGCGCATGATAGGGGCGGTCGTAAGTCTATGGGAGAGGCTTTCGCCTGGCAGTGGACATAAAGAAACAGATTGTATTGGGATCTTTAAGGTTAAGTTTAAAAGCGGCAGCAGCGTGTTACCCAATTTTATTACGGTGTGGAAATGCCGATTTTTACTTCGCCCAAAACCAAAAGTCTTGAATGTGAATCATAGTCGGGTGACCCGTCGCGAGCTTGAAAGCAGCTGGCACTGAGAATGAAGGTATCGCCACAGCTGCCGACGATGATATTTAATTGCATGACCTCTGTTGGAGCTGAGGCTGTCGCTGCGCTAACATTAAAACATGTCCCCCTCCTATGACGCTTTGCTCAGAGCTCTCAGCTCTAATGGAAGCTTTTTGGTGATGTTTCGTAAATGGGTGCTGCGCCGTACCAGTTTTGAATAATGTTAGCGGTATGCTGCCCCAGTAGAAGCCGTCATTAAAATGTAGAATTTCTGTCGATTCGGCTCCAACCACTGACTTAATGTCGCAGGAGTTACGCAAAAAAGGTACAAGCAAAGAGTAGATGTCTATTCTCGTCTTAGATGAAGGCTTGATAACAGCTCGTAGGAAAGCAAGAGATTGAAACAGCGCAAAAGCTTAAATTATGTGTTTGTTGCCTGGTCGACGTACGGAGCTATAAGCAGTTTGTGACTGCCTGAGGCACGATATTATAACGACGGCGTCGGTGCCGTGCTGCTAAGCGGTGAATAAGATCCCCATCCGAGAGAATTTGAATGCATGCCGAGTGAATTCGCGGTTTAAATGTTCCAGAGTTACACAACTCCACTCTAAGAACTTTTGGATGTTTATTCTGCCCTACAGTTTGAATATGTAGCGTAGCTGCCAGTGAAGCTCTTGTAAATTCTGTCGATTCGCTCCAACCCTGCTTAAGCGACAGGATTACGCAAAAAAGTACGCAAACGTAGTGTATTTGATGAGGCTTGATAGCAGCCGGGAAAGCAAGATTGAAAAGACGATAATATGTTTTGGCCAATCGCCCTACGGGGTAGGTTGTGACGCCTGAGGCCGTTGAGCGCGTGTCAGGGTCGCTCTAAAAGTGCATTCGCACTTAAAAATAAATGCACCCTTCCGTCTAAGACAATGATGGTCTCGCGAAGCTATCCTACCTTTCGTTGTCGTCAAGTTTCGACTGAGTTTCGACGATGTCGTGTTTGCAGGGCGCGCATGGCATGGCTTCACGGTGATGTGGATGCTAGGCCGGCGCGACAGTTCTTCGTGAGAGTATGAGCTTTATGTTGAAGGCCTAAAGTCCAAGAGTATGCGCCTGAATGGTTGTCACGCATAGAACAACTGACCGCGCATAATTAACTAACGACAACACCATCCGGAAGAACCGGATGGTGGCACTGTAATAACTCGTGATGTCTTGTGTTGTAATCTCTTGGTTTTTTGTATGTCGAAGTCCGGAATCGGATAGACGCTGGCTTCATAACGCGAGGGGCCTAAGTTCGATGCCGGCCACTGAAGCGTTTTTTTCTTTTTCGTTCACTTCACCCACGATCATTCATCATCATCCTCAGAGCAGGCTTTCCCGCAGGGTGTTTTCGCGTTACAGACGCCGTCAGTGACACTAAAGCTTCAGTTTTGAAAGAACACTACAGGCACGTACTCCAGCGGTGGATTGGCCAATAAACTGACTAAACAGACTAAACGGGAATCGGCCTAAAGTAGAAGCATCTTAAAGGACTAACACGAGGTCTCGATATCATTTTCACAATTGTTTTTGTTAAGGTGCCTCTTAAATGATTCAGTCAAAACACAAATCTCTAAAGCTTTTCTAAAAGCATGCTACCACGTCATCCCAGAAATATTTTGCTACAGCAGGTATCCTAAACGTAATACAGACAAACTCGATTTAACGAAACCCGATTGAACGGAAGTCCCGATGTAATGAAGGTATCCAACGCCTTGGCTAACTCTAACGAAACAACGATACCAATTTCATGATCTTTTCAGCTTGAACAAACCTTTTCTCAAAAACGCAGCTCAAAAAGTGTAAATTGTTGGTCTGTTTTGTAGACAACGCCTGAAAATTTATTCTTTGCGCGCTGAAGATGACATCGAAACCGCTTTCTCCCGCTTTTACGAGACTGCACAGCGAAAAACGTGCGTTGCATGTTTGAGTTGAATTCACCAGAAGGCGCCAGCAGTAAAAAAGTTTCGTTTTCACGTCATGGATGGCAATGGCGCTGTTCTAATTTCTGGAGCTTTGAAACCGCCCAACGTTTTCAGAAGTAACATTTTTTACTACTACTCCGATCTTCGGCGGTCGAAATTTTCGGGGCATACTTTGTGTTCTTCATCCGTCATCGTTCTGTGGGTAGTTCCCGTGTGGGTAGTTCCCGTCAAGTGATGGATACCCTGGATCTGCTGCGAATATTTGCCGGAGCACACGAGGATACGGGGCACGCACTGGCAGGACGCACTACAAACTTACGAGAAATCCGTGCGGCCATTGCCTACACAGCGCACGCAAGGACACATCACAGACTTTTGTAGTGGGAAATAAATTATAGTTCCTTGGGAGCCGCTCTTGTTCAGGCAACAATTTGTGGTCTCTCTTCATTCGCGCAGGCCGCAATTTTATTTTTGGAGCATTTGCACTTGGCAAATACGACGCCGCATAAGCTTGCTGAATGGCGCTACAGTATGTAATGAAATGTAACGAATTAAGTGACCGAGAAATGCTGACTTCAATTGATTGAAGTTCTCAATTGAACGAAATAATTCGCGACTTCCCGCAACTTTGTTAAATGAAATTCTGACTGTATTGTTAGGCAGTTCTAAGGCGTATTTGTTGGAAGCACGCCTTTCCACAGTGCACTAACTTTCACTTGGAAGAGTACCACACCGGATGGTCGTTCCGCAATTTATTTACTTCCCCCCAAAAAATGAAGCACACAGAAGCACACCGAATAAAACACCAATAAAGTACACACAGCCTTTTTAAAATATTTGTATTGTCTTTCTGCAATGTATTCGCAACTTTTGAAAACTTTTGTATTTTTTTTCTGAAAACAACCTCAAACGATTTCAATTCTAATAAATCTTCAAACCAAAAAAGTATTTGAGCACACAGCCTAATCGTTTTCTGCTGAAGCGGAAATTATAAGACAGTTGTAGGGACTGTTTAGCTTCCAAATTGGTTTGCAGTCGTTTGGAAGAAAAAAGGTCTCGGAAACAGGCATCGTAGCTGCTAAACTCCGTGGTACAATCGATGTGCATCTGAAAAACAAAAGAATATAGATATTACTGAAATTTGTCATTAGCTCAAGATTTAGATACGCATCAAATTAGATTCTCGTTAAAACAAACTAACATACGACCAGAATTAAAATGTCTCAAGTCTACCTAGTTCTGTCATAAACAACATCTACCGCCAAGTTCACGTGGTGAAAATAAGGGAGCAACCATTTACCTTGAGAAAATTATCCGACGTGTGCGATTTTCAACCAGCTCCCGGTGAATTAGGTCCATATGGAAAAAAGGAAATATGCTTTTTTTGTTATAAACCCGTATAATTAGGCTGCAACATAAGAACTGAATAAGTACTTACGTTTAGCCCTGAAAGGAATTCTAAACGAATGCTTGTGACCATTACATTGGATTCCCAGCCGCACCACACTGAACTCTGAACGCTACTGTATTACACTGATATGATGGATAAAATAACTCCGAGTTAATTTATCCGTGACACATTTATTGGCAACACTAATTACCTTGGCAGCGTCAGCCTTGTAAATCGTGACCTGTCAATGCTATTTAGCAGTTGCGTGTTGTGCACTATTTTATTCGGACTGGGGCGCAATTCCCATCGTAATATTGTAACCTTACTATACACAGTAGCTCTTGGCGTAGCAGCACTGATACTTACTGTCAGTGCTCCCACAACTACGAACAGTGCTACAAGCATCCCCTGCCAACAAAAACATTCGTAAACGTGGCGTCAATAACAGCACCACTCGGAGCAAGCTTTATTTTTTCCACCAAGCCTTAACTTTGTTCGCGTAATTTTAAGAGTCGCTAACGTGCGTAACATTGCGGCCACCAGTATAACTTATCACACTAACGATTTATACCAGCACAGATAGTGTACTGTTAGTCTGCAGGCCATAATACGGCTGCGGCGACAGTAAAACATTAAGTGATTTACGGTAGTCTACTTGTACCAGCACAGCACGTATCATTGCCAACAATTGATTATTGTTCCAGGGAGAGATTCAACTCTTGTATCAGCAGTAACCAGCATCATTAGTGCCATGAACTCGCAAATCACAAGTATTGAAAATATTTAACAGTAAAGCAAATACGCTGCTCCATTTGTCTTGTACCAGCACAGTAATCAGCATCCTGTGTCAACAATACCGACACTATTAAACTTGTCTAATCGTACACGTAACGTGAATTCTGCTACAACCAGCACCGTTACTAGCACAGCTACCAGCGCACCTAATATTATATCGGTGTTTTAAATATGTCCCGCAGATGTACCAGCAGTAGCATTCACCACTTGTACTTTGTACATCGCAGGATCCAAACGCAGTCACCTATATACCAGCAGCATAACACCACAATTTATACCACAAATACCTGTCCAATAGCTTAACAGTGATTACCACCCTGAGACAAAACTGCACGCTGCGCCTGTTTGCAGCAGTAACGTGAATTTCCGCAACAACCAGCACATTTGCCGGAAAAGTTACTATTGTATCAGCCTCGTAAATATGTCGCACTGTCGTACCAGAACCACTAACCAGCACTATCAGTACGAACACCTCAGTTCTACCGCAAACACCAGCACAATAACCAGCGCCATTGGTTTCGATATAGCAGCATCAACATACTACTACCAGTAAGAACATTCGTATCACAAGTACCAGCACAATAGCCAACGCACTGTATTTGATATACCATTGTAAGTAATAGAACCTATGCTCCGCACTCCCACGTGCCATATCGTTCGTTTCACAATAACACTTGTAGCTGAGCCATAAACACAAGTGGTTCTAGTTATAAAAATAAACTTCTATACAGGCACCTAGTGTATACCACCACTTCAGTAATAGCATACCAGCACAATCACCTTACTAAGATAATTAGTTTCAGGGAACTTACAGGCGGTTGTTAATCTTCTGTTACAACCCATGCGCCTCTCGAATCTACAACCAGCACACACCAATTTACGCAAAACACTTCTTTTGTTTCCTTTCTAATAAGCAGAAAAACTGGTAAATCAGCACTACCGAGCGTTCCCAGCACGTTAGCGACCCGCATAAATCGTTACTCACCAACACGCATTTCGAGTTTCATGACAACGAATCCTTATTTTGTTGCACACCAATAGCCACAGTGGTGTGGTAGTTGGTGGGCAAAGAGGGCGAACGCCATGAACAAAGCACTCTTTAAAAAAAAGTTTCGTTTGTGTTCAAGCTGATTCTCAGCATGTAACCCAAACGCATCTATAATACATCGTATGCAGCATACCAGAAGCGACCTCATTTAGGACGAGGCTAAACTATTGGAAACAAACAGCTGAACAAGCAAGAAGCTAGACCACCTTTGACTCCCAAGGAACACGGTCGGTGAGGCGCTGATAGGGATTCCAGCCGTGAACACAGCTGCCCAAAAAGCTGAGTGAATGCGCGTGGTACAGAACCATTCAAGAATAAAATAAATTGCTACGTCACCCGTTGTGTTGAACTTGGGAGCTGGAAATGAGAAGTACCAAAAATTGTTGTCAAATAAGCGCTGTTCGTTATGTACGCATTCCACATGGCAGAACAACAAAAAAAAGGCGGTGTGTCTACGCCAAGCACTAGATTTGGTGCAAAAGTAGCGTACATTAATGCTTACAAAGCACTGTGCAATACACAATGGAGGGAATGTGCGGCTTTGTCAGCATGTAACCGCTTGCAGTGCGTCACAGTACGCACACAGTATTCATAGACTGGCATTGCTTTATTATAAGGCGTTGTCCATACATCGCTTGCACTGACGTCACGGTAGCTGTCATGTTGGTGACCAGCGTGGACGACGAAAGGCCGTGAACTTATCTGGTGCTCTTATCTCGAGCAGCGCTAGGGAAGCAGCGAGCAATGCACAAGAAAGGGTGGTGGTGACGTCACGTGCAAGCTATGTATACACGACTGCGCGTATGTGCTCTTGCGTATGTGGCACCATCTATATTATACGTTATTGTGTAATTATTACAGTATACATTACTCATTCTATGCCGAAATATTTAAAGAAGGCGTGAATTCTGGTTAACGTTATTTGGTGTCAATTGTGCCCACTATATGACTGCATCGACACCATGATTTCTTTTTTTAACTGTACGGGAGATGTCTCCTACTATTTCCCAAGGAAAATTGTATTGTGAGCGTCTTTTAAACAGAAGTCCAAAATTCAAGCTACTACGAGAGTAAATAAACAGTTCTGGGCAACAAAGTCTTCTGTCATTTGCTTTGAGTCTAATTCTTCAGATGTCGCTACTTGCATTACGGCAATCTGCAAGCCGTAACATGGAACCCGCAAACGGAGTGCTAAAGCATGTGCCATTGATTTCAGCGTTAAGCGCTAACTCCCGCTTCCGGTAATGCGATAAACGTAACTCGAACACAGTAATTGTATGCTTAAACTCCCTATTGAATGCCTACGCGAAACGTTCGGTAACGTTAATGTGAAGCCTAACGATATACCAAGATAGCCAAACTCATTGTGTGATCGGATTGCGTGCACCAATTTGTGGCATTAACTACCAAAAGTGACATTAGGACTACCACCGGGCCACCGTGTAACCCATTCCCGCAGCTGCACATCTGGGCTGGCGCGAGCGACTAATAAACTGGAAAATGCGCAGCCTTCACGAATGAACCTTCATAAATGATGCGTCATCAAGCAGGCCGCACAAATTTCCTGCGAAACTGACTGAGGTTGGCTGGCAAAGGGCTTTCGCACTAAAAGTAGCCCGCCCGCTATGTTCTCCTGTCTCCTCCCTTGCACACCATAACAAGAAATAATTCTCCCACTGCGTTCTAGTTGGGGAATGCTTGAACCGTGAAAGTCGCTCTCCAACGCCCCCTTGCCCCCGCCCCCTGAACCCGCAGCAAGGCACCGAAGGTAAGTCGCCGTGAACAAGAGCAATTTCAACTTCTTTTCGACTGAGTCTCGCGGACCTAAGCCACGCTTCATAAAGTTTGCAGCCCCCCACGCCTTCAGCTTCCGGCTGCAGCTCGCGGTGCCTTGCAAGCCAATGTCCTTTTTAACGCTTCCTCGCACTGAGTGCGCGGACGTATTGCATTTCCAGGAGAAGAGTGCGAATGAAGCTGAAGGACTAGTACGCCCAATGAAGCAGCTACCACTAAGATCTTATGAATTGGTTCAAGAGGGCAGATCGGATCAATGACTGAACGACTTCTGCCGGAACGTGTCCCACTTGGAACGATATACTTCACCACCTGGATTTTAGGTTTTCCCTAAGGTCGTAACACGTGAGCATTCGGTTATTGCCTTCCATCTAAAAAACAGAAGCAGCGGGTTCGCTTGGCACAAGCGTTAGGAGCCATTACTCGAATAACAAGTCATTCTCATTTGAGATTGAATTCACGAGAACGCTAAAGCACAGGCCTTTCAAATGCGGTTATGGATTTGATGGGCGGCCGCCATTAGGAGACCCAAGATTCTGTGACGCCCCCATAGAGTCGCCATTGCTATCTTGGTCACTTATTTGATGTTTGCGATGAAATATGTATCATTATTCGGAGAGGAACTAATTCATTTTTTACCTACGGGCCCTTCAAGCATAACGAACGTGATGACACTTTAACGCTGTGCCAGTGGCGAGGCTATTGTGTGTGGTGCTAACATTACAGTCAACGTCGCAGACGAGAGGGCAACGATGTGCGGTCACGTACGTTCGGGCAGGTTCAACCAGGGCCATTCCCTCTTGGCGCCCTCGGGGGTGGCGGAGTCGTTGGCCCCGCTGCCGCTGTGCCTGCGCAGACCCTGTCGTCCTTGAGCCTTGGCCCAGCGTATCTTTCCCCCGAACATCATTCCGAGAATCACCACGACGAAGACCAGCACCACGCCGCCCACGCAGATGCCGGCCGTCAGACACTGCCGCCAGCGGCCCTCACCACCTCCGTCCACGAACGCAGGCTCCGGCCTGGACGAGCGACACAAAGTAGGATGAGGAATTCACGTATCAACGCGCTCTCTGTTGTCAACGCAGGTGTACACCTTGCGCATTGTGAATATTCTAAAAATTCAAATTTAAATTGTGGGGTTTAACGCGCCGAAGCTAAGCCTTGGGGCCCTATAGGCCCTGCCGTATTGGAGGGCTCATGATTAACTTTGACCTTCCGGGAATCTAACGTGCGCCGAAATCTCGAACACACGGGCGTTGTCGCTTTTCGCCTACATCTAAAAGCGGCACTGTAGCAGGGATCGAACCCACCTCCTTGGGCTCAGCAGTACAACGCCTTAGCCATTGAGCCGCCGCGGCAGGTCAAGAGGAAAGCGTTAGACGTCTCACCAGATGCGACAAGTGGCCGTAGTTGACGTCGGTGACAACACGAATGGTACCAAAACGGCCGCCGCCGTAAATATGATACATAACGGCTCATTTCGGTTCGTGTGAGATTTGAACTTGGGCCGCCCGAGCAGCAGCCAAGTAAGCTAACCACTGCACTAACCCGACACCCTGCCAGATAGGAACAGGAATTAGCCTTAATCGACCAGGTTTAGGGGAAATCCCCAACGTTTAGTAAGTTTCTACGAAGGAAGGTTTGTTAGCAGCCGTGCGGCTACAAGGAAAGCTGTACAGCTTCTCAGAAACTTCGCAGTTGAAGAAAAATTCGTCCTGGTCCAGGATTCGAACCCGGGAACACCGCTTAACCGAAGCCGTCGCTCTACCTACTGAGCTAACCAGAAGCCTAGCAGTTTGCTGCGCAAGAGCGATTTGATCAACTCGAAGTGATGGACAGGTGTTCATCGACCAGATTTAGGGAAAATCCCCAAGGTGGAGGGGAAATCCCCAAGTTTCTCCACCTTCGGTATTTCCCCTAAATCTGATCGATTAACACCTGTTCATCACTTCGAGTTGATCAATTCGCTCTTGCGCAGCAAACTGCTAGCCTTCTGGTTAGATCAGTAGGTAGAGCGACTGCTCCCGTTTAGCGGTGGTCCCGGGTTCGAATCCTGGACCGGTACGAATTTTTCTTCAACTGCGAAGTTTCTGAGAAAGCTGTACAGCTTTCCTCTGTAGCCATACGGATGCAATGAGGTGGATGTCAAACCCTTCCTTCGTAGGAATTAGCCTTAAGCGTGCCCCGTGGCAGGTGAACTCGACGGCACGTACGTAGAACAGGTGCACGAGGAGGAGAGCTTTTACTGCGGGGAAGCTGCCACGTGAGTTTCGGTCAGTCTGCCTGTCGGAGTAATCTGCGTCGGAAGACGAAGAACTGAAACCGAAAATGCGGCAATCATAGTTTCATACTAATATATACTAGAGAGAAATCTGGCGATGCAATCGCGGTCTGTCGTGGACGCCGCCATTGCAGCTAGCGACGTTCCTCGCCTACTTGGCTTGGCTAGCTACAACACTTCTTTTTGTCTCGAAGCCAAAATCAACAAAAAGGGTTAACATCTTTTTCTTCTTCATATTGCATGGAGCTTCTAAATAATTCTTGACAAATAAATCTTTCTCGAGCTTCAATTTTATAACATCAAAGAAAATTTGATTGATCTTGCACTGTTGCTTTTTTGCAGCCAGAGCCAACTTCTCAGCCTGTTCATGAGCCATGCCAAGGACAAGTGGAACGTGCCTGCCCGGTACATGACGGAACGCTCGCCGAAGCGCGGCTCCCGTAGACAGTGCCGCCAGATTTCCCTCTAGTATATATTAGTATTTAATCCTATGGCAGCAATGGAGAGATCCGTGAAAGTAGCTGTCTTTCGTCTTCAAATCACGCAAGCACTCTTAAGTGCCCAAGGAATTTTTAACCGCAGGTGTGCATCTTACGAATTGCGAACACACCAAACGACCTGCTAAGCGCACTCCAAGAGCGCCTTCTAGTGATTGCGCCTGGACTGAGAGCCAGAAGCATGTGAGCTTGCGCGACCGCGTAAACCTAATTACTATCGCTTCTCTCGCTTTGCCCCTAATCTTGGCTTCAGCACGTGACTTCACAATCAGAAGCGCTGTCCGTGGTACCCGGCCGGGATACAAAAGCGGAAATCAATCGGCACAGCACGCTGTTTGCGCATTTTAAAGCGAAATCTTTTTTAGTTGGACCGATGGCATCCTGTCAGAAAACTAATGTATTTCCCCACATACCGGTTGGTCGACCGAAAAGCTCTGATAAGACCTCTGGACACACGACGCGTGGATGCAACCACCTTCCTTTGTGTCAACACAGTAACTTTAAAAGCGCGAAAAAGTAACTGTTCTAGATAACACAATACACGCATCGATCATGAGAAAGGAGTACGATAATTTACCTTTGTCTCATAAACCACGCATCGGTACACAAACAGTTCGTTCGTATGTGCGTTTACGTAGTGCGCAAAAAAATCGTCGCTTCGACTCTTTCATCGTTTTCGATTTGGGTTCTTGAAGGTTTTACGATCGATTGGACGCACCTTGAGCGAAGGATTGCTTAGCATAGTTTGGGTTTGGGCTACAGGTCGTAACTGTAGTCCAGGAGTTAGTGCAGCAAAAAAAAAAAAAAGGACTGGAGGAGGCGACGGGCACAAGCGCTACGATAAGGAACAAATACAACATGCAACTTGGTTCAAACTAGCATTTGATAACTCACTAAGCTCCCTTCCAGCCACGAAAGACGTTTTTTAACAGGAGAAACACGAGAAACATTCATAAACCTGTAATGTTTGTGCTACACTAACGTTATGTGGCTACCAGTGACGCATTGTTCCCGTAGCCTCGCTATGTCTTCATCTGTTTTAGCGCTACACGAAACCATTGTTTCAGCGAAGGCTGGACGCACTTTTAGCCTCCGCGCTTTTTCCATCTTTCTTTAGGAAGTGGCCGTAAATTTTTCTGCTCACGGCAGTTTCGTTGAATCGGCAGTCCTTTCAAGTATTTAGTAACACCATTGCAGTAAACAAATATTCGGCATAAGAGCGAGAAATTCACCTTGACCACGAAAACTAATAATGACATACTTCGCGGAACACTCAGCAAATTATGTTATCCATATCAAAAATTTCTTGCATATAGAGTTACAGCTGCTAGTTTCCATGTCTCTCGAGCCCAGGAGAACAATTTCCTAAACCTGGAAGAACGCACAACGCAAGAAGGCCGATTCAATAGATGCGTGAAAAGTTTACTATCCTGAACAACTCCGGAGCAACCAATATGGATTAACAGCGTACTGAACACCAAAGCTGCGCCTTATTCGACATGTTTCTATTTCAGTATGCGTCACGGAGTCGTCAATTTTTACAGGCGAAAGAAACCTAAAGGCGTCGCTATAAGCAATGTTTCCGCAATCTCCCTATAGTAGCCCCTGTCGAGAATAAAAATATCACCGCGTTTTGTTACGACTGATCTCGAATCTGAATCACGGTGTTAAACAGCCGTAATTCATGAATGTGTCAATCGCGTACACCAATAGATATTTTCATGCGAGAATAGTTTAACTGCGGCCTGTATAATAAAATTTATCCTCAGCGTGTCTACGCCATAAATCTCTAAATAAACCACTCCTGTGCTAACTGCGACCAATTATCCCCGCAAACTTCTTGATCTCATCTGCCTACCTAACTTTCATAACTAAATTATGTAGCTTTTAATCATCTGGCCAAACGTAATAATGAAGGAATCTTTTGTAGCAGCCGACATTCCAGACCTGTTACCTATGTTGACGTTCGAGTCCCGCACATTCTTGTTTTGACATTTTCTGACTTTCAAGCTGTTTCTGAATTTTCCAGTTCGCATTTTGTGAAGCAAAACCAACGCTGTGAGGAATACTTTACATTTGGGCTCTGCAATCGAAGCCAGTTTTGGGCGCACGTTTACGAATCTTTCCGCACTAAAGTTAGCGTGTGCGATCAATCTAAGATTGGCCGGCGCACAGGATTAGTAGGTTCCGCATCAGATAATCCGCCAGTTGCTTAAAAGCTGCTCTCATGCTATCTTACGTGAAAACAACTATGAAGCTCGGCACTGCGTCTTAACACGCGCGCAACCACGTGAGTGTGGCCGGGCGTTATTTGCCACCATCACCCAAGCCAAAGCAAAGGCGAAGCGAGAAATGGAAGCCACAATTACACCTGGTTTTCCAGAAACAAGGAGCACGAAAAAAGCGGCGATGAACTTCCCTGCCCGCAACACTAAAACATACCTGAGCAGATACCAATATCGATATAGAAAAAGGACAGCAATTGTTATCCTTTTTGTCGTTGTATTTAGCTTTCTTACGAGCAGCGTTTGCGCTGCTGCTTGCCAGTTATCGGTAAAGGTCCGTTCACACTAGCGACGAAAGCGACGGGAATTCTTTCGCGCTACGAAAATTGGTCCCGACCATTCGACAAAAACGATCGTCGCGCGACGAAGCGACGGAATCCCCTTCGCTTTCGCCCGCTGTCGTCGCAAGTGTGAACGGACCTAAACGCACAGACCCTTCTTAGACCCGTACTAACTAGGAAGAAATAATGCGTTTAATTCCGAAATCCGCGGAAAGTGGGGATTTTTTGAGCGTCACAGGAGGGAGACGTGAGTAGAGCGACCAACTTAAAGGTAGCCAAATTGCACGAAAGTATATAAACGGCAGAATTTTGACGTTGGTGTGGTATGCAGGGCTAATCTGGGTCCGCGTATAAGACAGTTTAGGGCTGTAGTGACATTTTATTTGTTGTATATTTTTAAGGGGAATAGATGGTTTTGCTAAAGAGTAGACCATCTGGAGCAAGGCCGCCTTGCCAAAGAGCAAGAAACGTGTGGGGCTTTACCATTGTCGCTGCTAGTGACCATTTTGTGGCGACCACATTCTCAGCCTAGAAGCCCGGCGAGGATAGTGGTTTTTCAACTGTCCCCATTGGCTTCACACATAGTGGGGATACTTTGGATCTACTAAAATGTCGATTCAATACAAGCCGAGACTCACATGAACTGCCTGTCGGCGTCGTTCGCTCCAGCTTCCGCCGATGGCGCTCCCTGGGTGCCCAGCCCAGCGACTCCGCCAGACGGCTGCCGAGCTTTCCCAGAAGGGTACGCTTCCTGCAAATACCACAGTAGTCACTCGCTGCTTCATGGCTGCCCTGGAGTCATTCTTTTAAAAATTGAACCGAACATTCCTCACTGGACCCAGCAGTCGCACAGCCTACCAGGGTTCCCGTCCATTCCCGCGTGTTGCGAAACTTCATAACATAAACCTAGTTTACTAGTTGGTGGGCGGGCCGTGGCAGGAAGAGACAGCTGCCAAGATTAACAACTATAGCCTAGTGACGTCGCTGAATGTTGAATCGCAAAGACCTATACAGGCCCCTGGCATCATCCAACCAGCATCAATACGATCGGCGAGGGCACTCCATTGATCCATAATTCGTTGCACCCGTATGTTAGGGCAATCATCTGTTAGCGACTACGGCGCGTAAGATCACGGTGCTATATTTTGTAACGCGACTTCATTTCCATGGCGGAAACGTCACAGATAAACTGAAATCACATTTAAAATTAAAATATGCTCCTACCACCTGGCAGAAAGAACATTAAGTAAAGGTATGGGCACATTTGCCTCAAACGACGTGCGAATGCTGAAAGGCGATCGGTGGCGAAAACGAGAAATAGGAGAGCAGCCCTAAGGCAGCGCCCCCATGTAGCGGAAAGCGGCGGGTTGCTGTTCCGACGGCGTTCCGCAAACGTTCCTCGCTTGTGTGGACTGGCCGGTCATGTGGTTAGAAACGGCATCCTTTTGGGTCCTCAAACAGCCCATAGCCTGAAGATTAGACGATGCACATGCTTTCTAAAATCTGTTGGCACTGCTAAAGCACATATTAAGATAACTTAGTAGAACACCAGAAAGCGAACAACAGCAGCAGCTTAACAGCGTAGACAAAATACTCATTAGCAAAGTAAACAGCCAGCCTCTTGCATGTCTTATATTCGTATTTTCTGAGCTAATGCCTCAAATACCACCAGTACCTTTCTGTCGATCGAGAACCGGCGTATTCAGCATGGTCCTCCATCACGTTTACCCATCCTCCTACCCCTCTCCGCTCTGCCCATATTGTGGAGCTAAATCCACAGTGCAACACCACATGTGTGCCTGCAGGTCTAACCCCTACCCCACCATAACTTCCCCTGACCACTGGAATGAGGCCCTGGGCCGCTCGGACGAAGACTCCCAGCGCCCACTGGTCACCCGCGCACAGGCCGTGATGGCGGCCCTTCGAGCCGCCATGGCGGCCCCTTAGGCCAGTGGTGTCAATAAATGTTTTTATATCTCTCTACCTTTCTGTCGACGTGCGACATTTTAGACGAAGCTGTCCCTGACCTTCAGCAGAGAACTATACATTATTTGGTGCACAAACTTGTCCCGACTAGATACATTTTCAAGTGACCACTGGGCAAGTTGGAATTCTATTTGGAACATCTAGATGGTTATGAAAAGGAAGACGACAAACCACACCGCTGTGGTTTGTCTCTTCTTAGTGTCCAAGTTTAAGTGCGCCACCATCACGACGTTCGAAATAAGTTTTCAAGTTGCACGTATGACATTACGCTGCATAGTATCTGGTTTTGAAGTCCCCTAACCGGTGACTAGTGGTGTGACAAGCACATTAACGATGATTACCATAAGGACTCCAGCTAACAGGACCGAGGCCTTACTTAGGTAAGAAGTATAATGAAGATTCCTGAGAAAAGTGCCACGAAGAAACCAACATGGGGGAAGACAAGTTTGACGACGATATACCTAGACCAAGACCGGGTCGAACAAGGTAACGAAAAAAAATACTAGCCAGGAAGTGGTGCTGTGAAGTGTAACGAAGGGTGAAGCGGGCTGGTGAATTGTACGATTATCCTGATGAATCATTCATTCGTCAATTGAACGGCAATATAAAGGACGTGGGCGAGCAGGGCTATACCATCGCACCGAGATTAACAGACAATTCCTCGGAGAATATACCAAAATACCAGTGCGAATTTTTAGGGTGAGGCGTGGAGGAGGATCTTGGGGTGTGCTTACCGATCAGTTGTTCCTTACTTAGACACTGTTTTGACCCAAACACATCAAATGGCGCCGTAAAAGCACAGTACGACCCACTTTTTCGCCCACTTCAGTTAGTCATATGTTGTGCTTAACATGCTCTAATATTTCCTTAACGGTATTACCTGGAGCAAGTCACGTAACCTTAGCCATTACGTTTGCCTTTCTCGATTAATTACGCATGATAAACTGAGGAAACTAAATGTTTCCGCACGATCATTCATTCACTATTGAATACCAGTATAACAAGTGTCAGATCCCACTTTATCAAAGCATAATGGGCAACACTTAGCAGTATTAAAGGTAGCCGCGGCTATCTGGGTAGTTATTACGGCAGCCGGGAGAATTGCCTCCGGGAAATTCTCATGTCAGTTACCATAAAAGCTGGGCTTGCCTAAAATTCGCTGAATAATCTTACCGCCCAACGTAACCTAACATAGACCTTGACTCACCGAACCTTATCTAACGTGGCCTAATTATACCCGAATTTGTCTACCCTACCGAACATATCATAACCTACCCAAGCGCAGCCCAACTGCAACGAACCTACCCCACCCAGCCCAACGACGCACCTAATCCAACCCATTCTAGAAATGCTGTGTGTCGATCGCTTGATATGGTAATAACCATAATGAAAAAATGCGTGAACAAAATCACAACGACCAAAAACCTCAAAAATTCCGAAAGTTACAAAAAATGAATTTCCCCCGTGCTGGACTCGAACCTGGGCCTCCTCGTTGAGGGTAGGTGTTATACCACAGCGCAAGAACAACAGCTGTCGGAAATAGTTTTATGGGAATATGTTTCGTAGAACGTCCGGGTGGCGTGCTTTAGCCAATGAGAGGCGACTGCCGTGAGAAATTTCTGAGAGTAATTCTCCCGGTGGCCCTGATGATAGACACTACCCAAGAAATATCACAACGGGAAGACCAGCGTGGAGGAGGTAGATAACGCAGCCTTTATTGCGCCGGCGCGGCATGAAATGCAATACAACAAAAGCTAGCTTTAACTTCCCCCGTTTCTCTATCTCGAAAAACGAAAAAAGCCGAACCCGTGGTAAGCAACGGCGACGTACAAGAGACGCAATAGCGTGTAAGCCATTAACATACCCATACGTTACAATGCTGTCTGCATGCGAGCCATACCCTGGCAGTATCCGTATGCGTTAAGAGCTCGCCCATGAACCATTTTTTAAGAACCTACGCCTCGCATAAACGTTACCTGTTCGCAGGAGTATTTGTTTTCGCTATGTTCGTTCAAGCTGCGGAATTGTCTTCTTACACCTTCGTCCCCTCCCTGGGTCCCGTCACTTCCAGGGTTAGAGAAATGGCAGTGTCTATTCTGCCGGCGCCGGCAGTATAATTTTCCTAGAAATTCTACCGGCTGTCACCACCCATTGGCTGCCCGAAGTCTCATGTCACGTGCAGGAAAAATCAGGAAATTGGTATTTTGCCGGCGCCGGCAGAATAATTCTTTCAAAATTTTTCCGGTAGTAGAATTTCGGACAGTAAAACCTATAGTAGCGTAACCAAACCAGCCTCATTTTATTAACCTAATGTAACCTAACCTATCATGACGTAAGCTAACTCAACCCAACGTAACCAAACCTAACTTTGCTCAACTAAACTGAATGCTTACTATTCCTTGCGCAAAGTCTCTTGAAACCAAATTCTTCGGTTTCAAAACGGGTACGAAACCACATCGCTACGGGAGCAGCCGAAAGGGATGCGTTTTTCCGCAGCATTTCTCTCATAACTGCTCCATGCTAACCAACCACAGGCTACTGCCGGTAGAATTTCGGAAAATGTATACTGCCGGCGCCAGTAGTCAACTCACCGCGTTGCCTCCGACGAGCCCGGAATGGTCCCGCTCGAACTGCAACTCGCGACGGACGCGCTCCTCTGCGTGGACATGCCGGAGGTGGTGGCGGCCCGACCGGGCAAGGCGGCGACCAGCTGGAGGCGGCGGCGGTGGTTTCTCGCCGGTGGCCGGACCCGGGGTTGTAGGAACGCTGCGCCACGCGACAGGCCACCTCGCGCGCTGCCGGACAGGCCCGAACTTCGTTGTCTTCCACCAGGGGTAATCGCTCCTCGCGCCGACGACGGCATTCGGTAGAGTAGTTGCATTGATGCAGAAGTGTCAATTGTTTCTGTCCCACTTGTGGCGGCTCCGGGAAAAAACGTACAGCAGGAAATCCCGCAATGTGGGAAACAAGGGTTTCCACAAAGGTCGCTTGATCATGATGATGATGATGGTGGCACTCTGCAGGAAAGCCGACTATAGCAATGGGTTTTTACAAATAGCGCATGATGATGATGGTGGTGGTGGTTGTGGGATGATGATAGTGATGGTGACAGCGACTATGATGATGATGATTATGGTGGTGGTTGTGTGGTGATGATTATGGTGGTGATTATGATGATATAATGAAGAATGATATAAGCAAAGCTTTCTCCGATACAAATGCAAAGTCCACACTCCAGCCAAAGTCCAAACCAGCGACTGAGCTAAGCGAAGAAGTACATTCAGATGACCCATTCACAAATAGACCTGAAATCATAACATCGCTTTCAATTATCTCAGCGTTGTCGTATATTTGGACTTCGGCTGATTGGATTACGGACTTTGCATTTGTATCGGAGAAAGCTTCGCGTTTCATCCATGTTTCTTGCAGAAAGGGGCGTTTATTTGAAGAAGTGATAGCCGTGGTAGTAGTTTCCGACGCTAAGGATCGCAATTACTTTGTTCAAGGCCAGATAACTTAGATATATCTTTGCAAACGTTATGGTGCCACCAAGACAGATTGAACTTCGTATTGTGCCAATAATCGGTCGTGCAACATGTTTTCATTTAGGTGGTATTCCGTTCCCCTGTGGGTACAATTCAAGGACTGTGTATGATGATGATGATGATGATGATGATTAGAGGCCCTCCCTTTGTATCGGGACGGCGGTTGTCACCAACCGACTTGCCTGTGTTGTTCTACTTGTTAGCCCTACCCTTAGCTAACCTAATGGGTTTGCCCCCACCCCCCCGGTTTTAAACTCCCATCGCTTCCCCCCTTCCTGCCCTTGCACACCTGTTTACCCCTCCCCTTTTCTGTATGACCTCGCACCACCTACTGGTTTGTTTTGAAGACCCCCGCTGTTTTCTCGGGCAACTGCGAATGGCAGCCAGCTATTTGGCCTCCGTAGTAGAGTTACGGGTTCTCAAGCTGACGGTCTGTCGTTCCGAGCCCAAGCTTGTATAGCATCTTTCTTAATTTCTAAATTTTAAAAACGTTTCCTATCACCAACACTGCGCGTTGTTTTCTTTAATAGCAGTGATTTGTTATCTTCATGGTAAGTTTAGGTATGGGACGCAGCCTATGACTACATCTAATTAACATTCTATATGGTACAGGTAGTGCCGTGCGTGTACCTGCCTGCCGACTGAGTGCGCTACCATTGCACAGTGTAGTATACCGTGGGCAGTGAAAGTAATTGACAAAAACTACCAAAGTACAAAAAGAACATTACGGGCAAAGCCTAATACATAGCACGGCACGCAGTTAAGGAAAAAAAGCAAAAATACACCGTGTTTGAGAACAAAAATGCCGCATTGCCTCGTCGGTACGCGTACTTTTCTTGTATCACAAAGTTGTTGGGTGTACGGGCGTTATTGGTCCAAAAGCCATATTACAACAAAATAACAAAGTGGACAAGAGGCAATTTTTCACTGACGACCATGTGTCGACCTTCGTACATGCGTCAGGCGGATCTCAGTGACATTCGCTGTCAGTACTCCTAGCGTTCATTAAACCTTCCCGCCCATAGCTGAGCCAACCCGGCACGGAGGGTTTCCAACGCTCAGCACAGGCCCGCAACGCCATTCGCCACTTCGCGTCTGCCCTACTGAAAGAGAGAGGCCACCCTGCACGTGTTCTTCGTAATGCGTCGCGGCGCTAGTTCAGCGTGTCGCTTATGAATGGCATCGCACTGAGCGTGGCGACTGCTGCTGCCTCTCGTTCTCCGTCATCGGCCCCTTCGTATTCGCCTGTTAGCCGGTAGATGGGTGTAATCTGCAACGCTCTTTATTCGCCGACATAAAACACCTGCACTGTTTTAAAAATAAGCACAAGGCACACAGTGCTAGCTTTCTGTCATCTGCCGATCGAAGGATCGCGGTGACATTGATCAGACCTTATTTAAGCATACACTGTTTTTTAACCTGCGTGCCACTGCTCATGTTAGAAGTGCAGGCTATCATACTGCGCCAAACGAATGGAACCAAACAGCGGTACCAAATGTTCACGATATCGCCAAAATGCAGTTTGAGAAACTGCGAGCTATGCTCTGAATGCACGTCTAAAAGGAATGAACGTTTTCCGATATTCCAAGGTCATCCTTTCTTGTCTTTACTGAATTGGCACTACCAACTTGTGAGGAGTATTCTATATTATAGGTGTTGTCCCGCCAAAATACGCTATGCGTAAGATGTAATGAAAAATCATCATATTTGCGGGAATTTCGCTTCAGATCCTTGTTTCAATAGCCAAGTGGTTAATAAGTGTCACACGCAAACAGTTAAATATGTGCAAAACAAGAGAATATGCCTGATGTAACCAGACCAACTAAGTATTTGTTTGTTTCGTCCGTAATACATGTTTTCGATAAACATAGATTGCTTTTTGAGACATTATCCTCAACGCGAACAATGCACGCATAATCACTCGTACAGTCCACTTATTTTTCGCATTAAAAATCTGTCCCGCTGATTAACTGCGCAGCTTATTGCGAAAACACCATATCCCGCGGCATCAATACCCAAGGCACCAGCTGTATCTAGCTACACTTATCGAACGGTTCCTGTAAAGACTATTTCAAGTAGCCAGCCAGGTACTTTCCTGAGGCTTGTCAAAATTCAAGTGATCCCTTGACCAAACGCGCCACGAACGCGGTTCCAACGCTCCTGAAGCCAAACTGACACGGACGCACTCCGAGTATTTCGGCCTAGAATGGATAAGGCTTTAAATTCTGGTCAACCAGGACCTGTTCGTCCGCGAAGTTCATGAAAAAATCCAATTGGCAGTTTGCCACATCCCGTCTACCTGCGACCTTCCGAGTGGTGCCCTCGTTAAGGTGCCGGTTACCCAAGGTCCCCGGCGAACCCCAACAGATTAATTCTTGAGGCATATTAGGGTATCGTGTCGCAACGATTGTCGGCCAAACGTCTGCTTATGAATCAGTCCGTCGCCTGCAACGGAAGTGCACTTTCTTGTCTGGTTTTTATTCCCTACCTCGGGATTTCCTTTCCCAAATTGTTGAGCTGTGCTACCGTTTCGGTTAAATCCTAGATATAGTAAAGCTTCTAGAGGAGCAGTGACCATGCGATGCCGATTTCTTCAGTACTCTTGCTTAGCATTTCGATTTAGTACGCCGTTAGCAATTGTAACTGCTTAATTTGTTCTCACTTTGAACTGCGCAGGCATTCAATAGACCCGGCAGGCAAAAGTTCTAAAGAAGTCTGCTTCACGTTCATTTCATGCACTACTCTAGTAAAGGATTGTCAATAAGCACTTGCTTGTTTCCCGAAAAAGTAAACAGCGGTATCAGTCTATTGTTTTGAAACAGCTATTGCCTTGCGAAAATCACAAGGATTAAATCACGCGCTAGTGTCACACTAAAATCCAGTAAACGAAGGCTTTCCCTTTTTACTGCACCACTTCAAAAAAATGTACGTTAACAAGAACGCCGAGCCTTTCATGGCTGAACAGGAGCAAACCTTCATGCTTTATTATTCTGAACTTGCCACTGAAAGTTCTCCATATGGTTGGCAGGCCCGATCGTTTCGTCTGCAGGCTTTCACATCTCTCCAAACTGGACCGCGTTAGCACGCGCCAAACCCGCGGCCAAGTCCAAAGCCAACGCCGCGCTACGAACCCACGGAAATGGCGTGCTTCAGGAATGCGATAATAGTCGATCGTGTAAACGTCGGATTCATAAGCAAGACCCAGGTTCGATTCGACCACGCGAACGAGTTGTTGTTTCTTTCCAATTGGCTGCACATGTTATTGTTCGCCCACCCCCCTCTACCCCGTACCCCTCGGGCTTGGGATGGCCCAGCGGTTAGGATTCCCGTTTCACGGCGTAGAAGTCCCGGGATCAATTCCCAGGACCTCCCTAACCACATATTGGTCTTGAGGCTTCGAGGTGTTTGTGGTGCGACGGACGGATTTGTGCCGGCCTAAACAGCTCTGTTCTTAGGAAACAGCTTTCTTGCTAGGTGAGACGGAAAGGTAGCACTGCTTACTTGATCCTAGGTTTTTATTCCCTAACCTTTCGGGATCTACTGTTCAAATTTCTGCATGTCTGCCTTGCGTACTTTCTCGCGTTAAAATCCCGTAAAATAGTAGATAAAAGCGTTGCAGCGGTGCTATATGGGGTTTTTGAAAACGAGGCGATGTGCCTGATTGTCTGCCAGATAAACGCTGCATGCTTAGTATTTACGTAGTGTCCATGTTCTTAGCGCGTAGCATAAGTTGATAGTCACAGTCTCGACTTTGTGTTTCTGTTCGTCCTTATGTTTCTGTGCATGCTTCTAAATGAAGGAACGCAGGTAAGCATTAAAGTTCTAAGAAGCAAACTCTGTGAGTTTCACGTTTTTGGTTGCACTCTGTTGATTGTAAAGGTGTTACTCAATTAAAAAAATCTTTATTTCCAGAAAAAAAAAAAAAACTTTGGCGGTAATACGAGGTGTAAACCTGTTTTAAAGCAGCTTCACAACGCTTGCGAAACAGTCACAAGGAAGTAAATTTCCGCAGAGATGTTCACAACACACCTAAAATCACACGCAGAATAAGAAACCAAACTTTCATTTATATGACTGGCAACAAACTTCATACAAACAAAAATTGTACGTTTAACAAGTACGCAAGTCCCATTTTACACGGCTTTTTTGCAGAGGAGCAAAAGAACTTCATGTCTAGCATTGCTGAGGAAAGCATATGGTTCTTTTGGCAAGCTTAACGGAGCTTTGGGAAAAATAAGGCATTAAGAAACAGGACTGACTTGTAAGCATGTCCGCCTTGAGAAACGCTTGACGCTGCAATCACCTAAGCGCCAATTTTATCACATTTTGAGTTAGCAAAGCAAACAAAACCCACATAACTGTGAAAATGTGAGTTTGCGCAATTGGCTGTGGCACGTGCAATTGCGGCTACACAAGCAAATGGAGGGCTCAGATTTGAGTTCCCAAAATGCCTTGAGGATGGAGATACGTTTTCAAGGGCCAGGAAC
Organism: Haemaphysalis longicornis; assembly: GCA_013339765.2. NCBI lineage: Eukaryota > Metazoa > Arthropoda > Arachnida > Ixodida > Ixodidae > Haemaphysalis > Haemaphysalis longicornis. The sequence goes on from CM023455.1 coordinate 113,616,333, forward strand.
ACTGTTCATGGAGACCTAAGACTGAAGTATCGGCTCTGTGATGCCCCTTTGGAAGCATGGGAGCCTTCCTACTTGCACTGTCACTGTCCGCACACATGCTGAAGAATTCACAAACATTTCCTCCTAGTTTCTTCACGTCAGAGGTACGTCTTGACTTTGCGGTCGATAACTCGCTGGGGAATTTCGTAGTTCGCCAGGGTGACTGCGTCTTGGATGGTGGGCGTAATGTGGTCCAATCCGATCTTGCGGACGAGACTCTCTTGGGATTTTATTGTTGCCAAGACCGAATCTTGAAAATAAGAAAAAGGTTCGAGGTTGTTAAGTACTTCAGCTACCAGTTAAACTGCTACTTATATCAATGTTTGTAAACAAAAAACGTTTACCGGTCTTTTTATTGTGAAATCAGTTGGAAGGTGCTTTACCTGGCCATCAAGCGCAAAATCACTTTATTACACGCTCAGAAAATTACGGAAGCACCTAAAACGTCAGCAAATAAGGCTGTGATTATAAAATGTGTAGATAAGTGGCTTGACCATTCAATATCTCATTTACAAGCCTTCAATGTAAAGCTCCATGCTATCCGCCAAATATTGAAAAACTTACTCATTATGGTTTTCTCAGTTTAACCCCCTGAACACCATTCTTGTGTCTGCTGGCTCCAGAAGCCTAGCCTAGACTATATCAGCTGGATTAAGGGCCGTATTCTGAGTCCCTCCTCCACGCGATTTGCTCCCTCCACTCGGCTGAGGGGGGATTTCGCAATGCTTATGCTGGGGAAATCGATTTCAAGGATCTCCTCTACTGGAGGCTCGAGTGGAGAAAGGAGTCACAATACCAGGGTAAGTGTTGCAACTTTTCTTTCGGAAAGCTTTTGGTTTCATAACGCTCACCTTGCAAAGCTGCCAAGAACAGCAGACAGTTGTTGTGACCGCAGGTCTCCGCTACCTTTAAAGAGAGGAAGATAATACTCTGATTAGTGCACGTTACTGGTATATATCTTTCTCACAGCTACGTGAAGAGTTACTCTTTTTTTTTCATTTTATTGGCTGCTCACGCACTCCGCTAAGCAACATCTCTGCAAGGGCATTAATCCGGCATGTATTGCACTCTGGAATAACCGTTGCTCTGTGAATTTAGTCAACAGGCATGCTTAAAGTTCGCAACAATGTGCCTGTAGCAATGCACAAAGACTGCGTTCTTAATGCTGCCGTATAATTTAAAACGTTGATTACTAAGTCACTCCTTTCATTACTACGTCACTGCATCGCGAGATTTAAAAGTTCTTTATATTTCTTGCGCTTTTCGGTTAAAAAAACGTCTTTCGCCGGTGGATGGAGCTAAGGGAGTTTTCCAAAGGCTAGTTCTATTAAGCTTAACAAAGTTTTTTTTTAATTTTCATGCCCCTTAAAAAAACCAGCCGGCTGGCTCGGAAACCTCGAATCCTACTTTTAGGCACATCAGGCAGTTTGTAAACAGCGCGGTCGGCGACGAAACTTGCTTCCTTGATTCACGATTCTTGCCAGTAGTGAACGAGTATTTCTAGCAAACATTTTTATGAATTTGTCGCTATGGTGTTTCATCCTGTTGAATATCCACGCAACAAGATTGTACAGATATCCAACCAACCACAAAATTAACCGGCAGTGACTGAAATTGGAGAAGCTCACTCGAGTAAAACTTTCCAACGAATGCTCCCACCATGAACTCCAGCAACTAAATGAAGCTTGTTATGGTTATATCAGGTATCAGACTAGGAGCAGTTTTTGTGAGGTGTTTCCTAGACGGAACGTGCAGTAAGTCCTTGCTGATTCACTTGCGTCATTTATTTAACAAAATTCAGTTTCTTACACTATTCCTCGTGCCATTTCTAATAAAATGGGTTCTTCACTTTGTTACATTTCATTTTTGCACGAGAGTTCCGAAGACACGGGGAACTGTAGCATGCACCCTCGCAGCTGCATTCTCAGGCACTTTGACACTCGTTGGGTTGAAACAAATTACTCACAAGGTCCAGGGACCGGACACCACTGGAGTCAAGGAAGCTGATGCCCGCGCAGTCTATCACGATTGCCCGAACAACCGGCGTAACTTCGATATCTGCTTCCTCCCTGAAAACAAAACGGGATGTTCAATCTTATCTACACATAATGCAAACCACACAGAAACAAAGTACGTGCAGAGTAATTCTCCAACGAAAGTCTGGCTAACTTTGAATCTGAAGTACATCGACGCCCCTGGCGTGTAAAAGTTCGGAACACTATACAAGAAGTGGCAAGAACAAAAAGATAATTTTTGTTAGAATGCGACTTTACAAACTTTCGCGAAACTTGCTCAGTTAATCCAGTGTTCCCCTCCCTCAGGAGCCCAATTTTCAGAACAAATAAACTCCAAGCTGTTTCCTTGAGGGTCAATCCTTAACATTTGTTCGACAAGAATCCCATTTTCATACGGCTTGGAACCAGTCAAATTTATCGTGAGAGTTACACCTGGAGAAAGAACGTCCGCCTCACAGCTATACGGCTCGTACAAGCATAGATAAATCAAGCTTGAACATAAACATATGAACCAAGGCAGGTTCAATCGAATATGGTCGTTCGTGGACGCTCCACATTGGCGTTGCTCAGGCATGTTCAAAAAACGCTATCATAACAACTGTATGCTATGTGGGACATGCGATAACCGTACTTCCGTGGAAATAAATCCAGTAATTTGTGCGTTCTGGTCCCCATTTTTGTGTCGTGCTTCTTTGTACATTTTACTGTATGCCAAACTCCTGCTTATTATCCTTCTTGCACAAGAACAGCCCTGTACCACATAGTTTAATTTGCCTGCCTATAAAACCGCTACTGTAAGCAGCCAATAGACTGCTTGTCCATGCTTCTGAGCACGCGTAAAGAGTTAGTAGAAAGTAGGTCTTTACGTCGCAAGAGCGTATGTGGCCAAACAGCGCCCGAAGAGTTTCCAGCAGGTGTCCAGTGATCAACACATTTATGCTTACTCTAATGAAAGTACGGTTCCGCGGGCAATACAAGACACTCACATATCTCTGAGCTTTTTGTGGACCTTGTCTTCTGGAGATGAGTGGCTCTTGAAAATTTCTTCGATGTCAGCGACGATGCTGCTGTGGGTGGCAAAACAGAGCGGACTGCCGAATCGGTAGATCACCACTTTGTCACGCTGAAATGTAGGGAGAAAAAAAGCAATATTATGTTGTACACGGGTGGTATTCTGGTATGTCCGTTTTGAAAACGCGTTGTTTCGCGTCCGTTTCATCGTGACGTACTTCCGGTTGTCGGCAGGCTTTGGGTTGACTTTTGCGCAACTGTTTTCGCAAACACTATTTAAACAACTAAACCTATCTTCAACCATATTTAATGTGTTTATTTGAACGTATTTTGAAAACCTAGACGTGCTAACATTGTTTTATTACGAAGTTGAAAGTTTTAAACTCAAGGGGAAGAATGTACGCAGAAAGCAGCTGCAGCCAGCTGTTCCCTGTGGCAGTAAAGAGTAAATTTAACAAAGATACAGCTGCTCAGTTTTTTTCGCTCTAGAACCACATTTTTTTATGTCCGTTACAGTGACCGTGTATTAAGACAATAACCCGCTGTTACGTATTTCGGCTTCGAAGCACCACCGACACACTCACGAGAGCTTTTTGCCAAGAGACTCGAATAGTTCGTTATGGCATTGGCATTTCTGTGGTACTTTCCGCGTGAAAAAACGTGTGACTGGTCGGGATTTTGCTTCCTAACTATGTACCTGCTTCGCGTCGAGTCTACGAAGGTTAAGCTGGTATATGTATTTGTCAAGTACCAATAAAAGGTAACCAATTTAATGCCGAGTGCTTGTGTAATTTCGGTCGTCTGCTCGACAGCTACGAAACTTGCAGGTGGTCGTTTTGATGGCATTGGCATGGATGCACTGGCTCACGGACGGCTGTGACAGCGATATCGTTTCTTCGCTACCGACCTCTGACTATAAGACACCGGTAGCGAAGAAACGAAGGGTGCATATCACTTGGCCCTCAACACTGAGCCGGCGCTGCAGCCGGCCAAGTTCTTCTCGCAGCTCGACGCACAGCCACGAACGGAATGCTTCCGCGGGCATTTCGAATGGGTCAACATAACTTCTTGCCCTCCTGTTCCGCCAGCGAGCAAACAGATTCACATTAGAACTGCCGACATCGTCTGCTTCACATCGTCTGCTCAGAGAAGCCGCAGTTCAACGCAGCAGCTCCACCGTGTGAGCGTTGCGTCACATCTGGCTGTTCGTTCACTTTGAGCCAGTCTGGGCTCTCTCAAAACGGAGACTTTGGAACGGACAAAATTTGAGAATACCCCCACCCCCTGTGCGTCGTTAGCCATTTTGGACAGCGTTGTAGTTTTAGTAGAGTAGAGTAGAGTAGAGTAGAGTAGAGTAGAGTAGAGTAGAGTAGAGTAGAGTAGAGTAGAGTAGAGTAGAGTAGAGTAGAGTAGAGTAGAGTAGAGTAGAGTAGAGTAGAGTAGAGTAGAGTAGAGTAGAGTAGAGTAGAGTAGAGTAGAGTAGAGTAGAGTGAGTGAGTAGAGTAGAGTAGAGTAGAGTGAGTGAGTGAGTGAGTGAGTGAGTGAGTGAGTGAGTGAGTGAGTGAGTGAGTGAGTGAGTGAGTGAGTGAGTGAGTGAGTGAGTGAGTGAGTGAGTGAGTGAGTGAGTGAAAGGGAGAGCATAGCCTTGTCAGGTATGCCGGCAATAGTTGCACCCGACCAACGCCTTTTGAAACTGCTACAGACACATGTTCACAAGTCACAAAGGTTTGTGTCCTCCAGACACGAGAGGACTAAACACGAGACGTCCCGCGTAAGAATCCAGTGCCCACTGGGAATTACGAAATCCTCCAAAGAGGCATGCGGGACGGTTCTTCAAAATTTAAACAATGCTGACCGCTCCAACGTATGATCTGGGCAGTTCATGAACAAATGGCTGACGGCAAACTCTGGACACTTGGCGATGATGTTGTCAGCTTATAAGCCCGCTTGCGATCTTGCGGAGTTCGTATAGTTGCGGAACAGAAATAGAATCTGCGTTTTTTTTCTTTCCCACACAAAGCTAATGTGCATACCACGAGTACCTAAACGTTTGATAGTAACCTGCTTTAAAGTTTACCGTTCCTCTGGGACCACCTACAGCAAGTGAGGGTATGAAAGCGCTTTTCGGGCAACTCGACAGCGGCTTCGTTTCCTAGCTCTCGTTCGGGTGAAGAGTGCCACTGGAACCGAGCACTAAGGCCGTGCCAATAGACTTTTTTTATGTCATTTATTACGCGGATCACTTAATTTTCTCACGCTGGAACCAGAATGTTAAGAGAAACATTAGTTTTAGATGCGACTGCATCTCATTCACTCGCCTTGTCACTCCATACGGCATTGTTGTCCGTCCACACACCTCCCCCTACACTATAAAAAAATAATAGTTAGCGGCACCCGGTTTTGATCCCACGACCCTGTGGGCGGAACGCGAGGTACATGGTGCTCTTCCCACTGCGCCACAAAACCCAGACAGAATCAAATGCTACGAACGCGCCTTATATCCTTGACTCATTCAAACTACGTCAAGAAGCTACTGATACAACGAATGATGGGGCAATGATTAACACTTGCAATAAAAGAAAAGAAGCTCCCACTTTCAGCAACAATGATGGAGTAACGGTCGTTGCGACAGCGAAGCCCCAAGCATACCACTTAGAGAGATTGACCAAGATTGGCCAATAAAACATAATAATATTCATAAAACATAACAATCATACGCATTCCCGACACGTTTCACGCGATTTCAGAATCAATCCAACGGAAACACCAAGTGGACCCCACGATGCGTCGCATCTACACAGGGTTCCCATCGCGGGGAGGTGGGCGCAATTTTTTAGATAGCAAACACGCTGAATTAACTCACTGGTTTACTACTTTATTTATTAAAGCGGAGCTTTAGTGTGCTCACTGATGCCGTTCTAGGCCGATCCGCCCCGCAGAAAAGCCAACTTTCTCTGACGATAATGATGAACGATCGTGGGTGAGGTGAAAAAACAAAACGCTTCCCGCGGCAGGAATCAAACCTGGTTCCCTCATGTTATGAACCGGCGTCTATCCGATTGCTCCATTTCAAAACAGCCAAACCGGTTTGGAAAGCGCAGACGACTACCAAAGAATCCGCCACGAGAAAAATGGCGTTGCTCTTCATGCCGTAAGGCTGTTAGCCACAGGACGTTGGGCCTAACTTCCCCTTGTGAGGTTTAGGACGTTAGGCCTAACTTCGCATCTTGGTGTTTAACACCTCAAACGGGCACCCACTTAAAAACTGCTCAGTGAACGCCAAGCAGAAGGTAGCGATTCGCGCCGTACACCAAGAAGCCAAACGTTAGGCCTACGGACTGCACACCCGAGAGTTACTGTGAGTACTGTGGGTACTGTGGTGCGTACCTCCAAGTAGCACATACTCGCAGTGTGGTATTGGCCAACCGAAGAATCCATCACGAGAAATCTTCGCGTTCAACCATCGTCGTCGAGAGGGACGGGTGCGTTTTTTATGTTTATTCACCTATTTATTTGTGTGCTTATTTATGTATGCTTTTGTAATAATGTTTCAAATTAAAAGGAACACTGTTGTTCTTTTCACAAGCGCTTTCTTTGTTATACTTTCTATTGCATCATTCGCTGTCGATATATATTCGTGCAAACGTGAGTTCATTCGAACCTTGAGGTTTGAGTCAGATGCCACGAAGACATCAGGTCGGCGAGGCTCAAGTCGTGTCCCCCGGTGCCTGCGTAAATAGAAAACCCGTTTTGTCAAAGTCATCAGCAGCAGACATTAAGTAAAGCCTCCAAACCTTACGCCCACGCCTAAAAATTCTAAAACAAAAATAATACTACCTTGATTTGAAAAATGCGTAATAAAGCTTTATATTACATTGAAATCTAAAATATTAAGCTTCTTTAAAGAGCAGAGAGAGGGAACTCCCTCAGCATATGCCACTTTTGAAAGCAGCATCCGCAATAACTCTTGTTATTTTGCGCTGTTTAACGCGAAAGCCTTCCTGCTCTAGAATTAGGCCGCAATTATCAATGCGAGCCGCGCTTAAAGGTGCCATGCAGACAAAATACTCGAAAGATTTCGTGTTTTTAGTGCCTTCAGCGCTTATCAGGCAGCAAAGGACGCCGTATTCAGTGAGAAATTAATCAATTTAGGTTAATGTTCTGACTCTCCTGCCAAATCGTGTGTTTTCGTGACGTCTGCCATGAAGCCACAGGGGCGAGTATTGAAACAAACTTCCAGGGCGTCATTAGGCTCTTCAGCCTTGCTTACCGTCAGTCCTTCCAGATGGCGCTACCCTACTGAGCCGTGGACCGTTGCCCACCGTTGCTTTGTTTTTGACCGTATTTGGACCTGGCTTGTTTTTGTTGCGGTAGAAAGCAATCGTTTCGTGAAACATGGGGTATGCTCGACAAACAGGGTAACGTAAGACAACGTCGCTTACGCCAATCGGCCAGTGTCGTGTAAGACAACTCCAAAGCGGTGGACTGCTGTGCAGCTAAAACAAGCACAGTGCGCCCAATAACAAAAGCAGTGCGCATCCGTACTATATGCTTACGTGTATATTCGTAACTGTCATTTTTTACCCCACCATTCTTACTGCTGTAAAATGAGTATGCATTACATTTAAGGGCAAACAGCTCGCTCGGCAGACTGCCTAATTTGCGTTTACTTTTTCTGGCCTCAGCCAATCTCGCAGCTGGGCATATGACATCATAGGTTCTGTTGCGCGAAATGAGTTAGTAGGCCGCGTGGCCATTACCTTTTTTCTTAATTGCATACCTTATTTTAGCGAAGTGTTCGTTAATAGTGGTGTCAGTATGATTCTAACTAGGCAATCTTTCGAATGAACCAAACTTGTGTTTTGTCTGCGTGGCCCCTTTAAAACTTACGTCACCACACAAAGGCGGTAACGAGAACAGCAGAAACTGGTGGGTAGGGGCCGGACGTTAATCCCAACTTTATGCTTCGTGGTGTTGCATCGTCAACCCGTACCCACAGCTCGACATGCATTGAGTTTGACGTCCCTTAACACGTCGTAAAGCTTAAGTTTAGGCCTAACAAGCGTTAAGCCTAAATATAAGCTGAATAATGTCGATTGGTAAAGGTTCTAGTCCCAGTAACAAAGAGAAGGCAACCACTGCAGCAACTGCCTGGTATGCGCCGGACGTTAACCCTATCGTTTCATTTTGATATTATGTAATCCTTAGAAGATGTAATGACCATAACTCACACATTTAGTCGAAGAAATATTATTAGAAGCCCGAGGACTGTTCCTACCAAGAGTCCGTACGTGGCGTCCAGCAACACCACGCACACGAAGCTGAGCGACCATAGAGCCTGCAAAAAGAGGTAAAATAATATAACACAGCTTCGAAGTTTATTCCTTGTAACAAGGTTTTAGTTAACATTAATAAGATATCTAGAGACCACAGCTAAATCTGACCTTCAAACATGAAAACGCCTAACGCTAAAGGCATTACATTTCGATTTCACACTTTATATGATATATCACTAACATCGAATCAGTACTAAAGCAAATGCACAACATTCGGCGAAGTTTCCAGTCATATCGTTTAGAAAAACAAATAAGGTTCAGGCAAATAAATGTGAATTACCAGGCACCCAAGCCCCACATCGGCTATAAGGCACCTCGTGATTGAGGGCTCCCAAAACATTACCCCGCTCTAAGCGTCATAGTGTCGTTTGCGTTGAACAAAGGAACAGCCACGGCGGCAGTATGCATTTAAATCGCACGACTTCGTCCTTAGCATACAAATTACGTAGCCACATAAATAAGAATGGCGGACCTTCGAGGAGCGGCAGTCACGTGATATTTTATTCTCAACGAAAAATCTTTCATAACGTCAGAGAGTGATACCTGCGCGAAGATTTTAACAATAGCATTGCCCGGGCCTTCGGCAAGAAGAATCTTTTTACATGGGCACCAACAGGGCTCAGTTTTTCGTCCATTCAATGGTTTTATTTGTCGCTATCTTCCAATCATCACTTTGCTTCTTTACACATTGCGGTGCAAAACATTTAAACATCTCGCTGTTTTGTGGCGTGGCCTGTGGCGGTCATCAAACGCAGCCAACAAACATATGTTCGTCTTTCCTGCTGCAATGGTAATATCCTTGAAAATGCATTCCATGAAGCTTAACATCGTCAAATTGACAACGTGGCCAGCACCATGAATAATATGTACGAGTGTAAAACGTCGTACATACAATTCTAAAATAAGGTTCAGAAGTCTGCATACAGCAAAAAGTAACACTCACAAGGAACTAACCACGTATGGTGATGAGACTAACATTGGTTTCGGCTGAGTAGTATGGGGAGGCCCAGTAATGTACAAATCATTACTGCTACTACTTAGCGCGGTCAAAAAATGGAGATCCTAATTAAACATATATCTTGCACTTTTCACACAGGATAAAAACAAGATTACTTACAACGTCGCACTTGCTGATCGTCCACAGGATGCGTAGATTTCGAAGTTTGAACAACATCGGAATGAGGACTACAATAATCACAGCACCAAGGATACACTGAAAACCGATGAAGAAGAAAAACATTTTGTAGGCCAGAAGACTACTATGTAGGCTACGTGTTTTGTTCAAGTATACCGAGCAAAAGGGTTCGCGTAAAACCAACAAATTAGGGTAACTTAGTTCACTTCTTCGACATTATTTTTATTCACAAACGCGGATGACCTAGAGAGAATACATTACACAACGTGTTATGTAACGTCGCATATTAATAAAGGGCCCCAAGTTTTTAAAAGCAAGAAAACACTTTACGAACAGTACTTCTGATCTTTCCGGCCTTATGTATTGCACAATAAAAAACACCTTGACCTCAGTCAAACTTTTCTACCTCTTAATTCCCTTGCGCATTATTCTCTAATCTCTTCAATTCTTTATCTTCTTGAAGTAGTTCGCACAGCCACCTGCCTTTCATCTTACCCATTTAACACTGAAACCATGGCCTGAATTGTTGTGGATAAAGGCGACGCCATTATTATAGGTTATAAAGCGCAAGCTTGAAATCTGATGGCTTAGGCTTATATTTCCTCATACGCATTTTATTCATTACCACCTGTACAAGGGCAGGAGCGGCAGGCCAGTGTGATAGATCCCCGAATGTATGCATGTCTATTATGATTTAAAAACTTTAAGTGTTAGGCAACGGAATTGCGATGCTCAAAAATAAACAGATTCGTTGGTCACAGTAGGCTTCAAATTAGAGTAATCCAGATTTAGTTACTCGTGTGCATTGTAACATATTTCACATCCTGTTTACCTTGCAAAAGTGTTAAAAATATCTTAAAGGTAAGGAAGATGTGTTTCCTGCAAATCCTATACAGAGTTCGGAAACAAAACGCCCCACCTTGCAATGCTTACTTTCTGGAAAGTAACTTGAACGCTGTACGTACCCTCGCTATTTTGCCATTCCCTCCTCCTCTGCTTTCCTTCTTGCGCTGTCTTCACGATCACCTTCCTTAATTCTCCCTCCTCCCTTGTGTCAATAGATCATTTACTCGGTCACTCCAAGAGCGACGCCAAACGCACGAACGGGCACTTAAGATGCGACCTTTAACAGTACATAGGAGATTGCCTTTATCTCTTTGTGCATTATAATCCGGTAAGCTACGGTCCTATCCACTCATACCAACATTTCCGCTCCAGCGCATACTACCGCTAATGCGACGCAAGAGTAATACTCACCTGAATAAGTCCTGTCAACAGCGTCAGTGAAATGGCAACTCCTGTGGCCGATCCTTCCAAAGACAGGTCATCCAAGTCATCTTGAGACCCTGTCATGTTTCCCGCCACAACGCTACCGCTGTACCTCTTCACCACCGCACCCGTCATGAGGGCCGTGACCGGAAACATGCCTTTAACGGAGAACAGTAGCAAGGAATGTTCCTTAGCACCTCTTCAGCCACATCTGCCTCGTATTAGTTACGAGGAATGTTCAAGCCGTAAGAGTTGGAAACAGCTGACGCGCTTTTAACAGCATCTATACAAGCGTTTCATTTATTTCACCTGAACCAGAAAAGGAGAATTTGCTCATAGTAATAAAAATGGTGACCATATTCTTGGCGCTGGAAAATTTCAGCCGTGGCTCTATCGCAAACGACGATTAGCCTTCAATCACGTAGTACACTAAAAAAGACTTACAGCATGTTCTTACTCTTGCCTACCTCGTCCCACCGCAATGTTCTATCAATAACAGGCGGATACTCCCGTACGCAGAGTCGACAGGTTGCGACATACGTTTTAAGAACGTGACCAGAGTTATTAAGTGCAGAGCACTTGATAGCTCGCCTTGTCGTCGTAGCTCGCTAACGGTCGATGTCAAGCGTCTGCCGGAATCAGGAGGCGCAGCGAGATAACGGACCCAAGTAGAGCGTTCTGTACCGGCGTCAGGGAGTACGCTGAGCTTAGAAAACCACGCGGTTTAAATAGTCATAACCGTTCGAAACTCGTGAACCGCTGGCGCTTGTCATACATCGCTCCGTTGTTTAGCCCAAAGAAAACTGCGGTACACTGAGGCAAAATTAGTGTATATAGCCGGCAGCCCCGCGTTCATTTAGTTAGGAACGCTCGTTGGGGTGGTTTTTAGGATAGTAAGCGAAAAAAGCGGCCCCGCAAGAAAAAAATGGCGCATTAGAAATGACGCAGAAATGCTCCAGCCGCGCAAGAAAAACATTACGCGTTCGAAATGACGCAGAACAGCTCCAGCATACGAAATTAAAGCGAGCACAAAAAGAACAGAAGTCCCGTTGGCGCAGTTTCAGGCAGGGGGCGCGCGAGCACTGCGAAGGCGCGAAATTTGAATTACATATTATGCATCAAGAGAGGATTGAAAGGGCAGCGAAGAGCGTGTTGGGTGGTAGCAGTGAGCGGATAACGGCACCACCACCCATTATGGCGAATCACTGCTCTGCACTCCCGACAGCTTTCCCGTTGAGTGGAACGGCTTTAATTTTGTTTTATCCAGTTACATTATAAAAAACTAAAGTACCGGAAGTGCAACTACACTACAGCAGACACAGGTCTTGTGGCGCATTGCCTGTGGCCTCACTAGCGGTCACGTAGCCACAATAAATGCATTCAATCATACGCACCCATCGAGATGTATGGCGAGCTTCCCATGACAACGTAGACCAGCGCTGGGAAGAGGGAACTGTACAGGCCATACACTGGGTCCACGCCGGCGATGATAGCCGACACCAAGCCTACAGCAGAGACATAGGAAAGAGACCACAACCATGACTCTTTCGTCTTGTTGGAACACTGAGGCAGAGAATATTTACTTCTTATAGAAGAACAAATCACGCCACGGATATCATAACTTCACTCACAGCTTACTCCGTTTTAAAAGCAGAGCTGTTTAAACTTTTAGTTCCGCCGTCGAGCGTTACCAGGAAAATATACCAAGAAAAAAGACCGAGCGCACATGAGCGTGAGCCTCGATCGTGAGGAGCGCCCGGCGCCGGCAGCTCGACCTTCGAGAATCCTCTGCCAGCGCTCGTGGCGTGATCTCCCCACAGACGCCGAGTTCGCGAAGCCGGTTGCGCGAGTTCCAGAGGCCATTGAAGCCCTGGACCAAGTGTACCACCCCTGCTGAACCCCGTCGGGTGGTGTAGCACGCGGCACAAGACCCCGGTGGAGTGCCGCCCAACCAGGCAAAAATACTTACAAATCAACGCTTCCCCAGTCCAGTCCACTATGTGAAGGTGGATAATGAACGAAGTTATGTAAAATACACGTCGCACACATGCTCGGAGAATGTGCACATATTGAAGCAAATCTTTCTGCGCCTCATTGATGGCATTTGATGTCGCGCCAGAACTCACGGCAGGAAAGCCTATTTTACACAGTGGGTTTCACGAAACGGTGATGATGATAATCGAAGATACATCATTATCAGCATCACCATAAATGATATCACCAACGATAACGATAATGCGCCTCAAGAAAAAAAAATTGGCTCCAATCCACGCTGTGAAGGTGGTTGGACTGCGAATCTGTAAGCGACACCCACAACGATTGCCCATGCGACCTAACTTAAATTGACGCACGTGGCTCTACAAAGCGTGAAACCAGAGACAAGTGAAATGTACTTAACCGCTCTTTCTATTACTGCACAACGACCTTCACGACTGCTTTATGACCAGTGTGATGCACACTGAGATTTTCAGTTCTCACTGTAGAAACATTCATTCCTAAATTTACATCAAGGCATGATCCATGGATGGTGGTTGGTTGGGTTGTATTGGCGAAGCACACGAGTGCAAACTCTTCCATGACGAATGGGATGGACCACTTGCTTTGCGTTTACCCCAGTTTTGAGTCCCTGACGATGACGACGGGTGTGGTGTGATACATCGCCAGTGAGAAGAAGTGCGTTCGCATGAAGCACTCGATGTCAGATTTGGGTATGTTCGGTGAGATGTAGGCCGTGAAAATAAAGATTCATCGCTTGTATTCACAAAACACACATCACGGTGGTAGGCTTGCGTTCTTCGCATTATTTGCAGACGCCTTTATCATACATCATGCGCTTTGCACTTCACACGAGGGCTTTGAATGAGCGCAGGTGGTAGACGCGCCGCTGTGCTCGTTGAGTACACCGTCTGTCTCCCCGTATCCTCGTCAGTACGCCCGGGGCACCCGACTCGGACACTGAACTGGGCCAGGCCCTTGCACGCTGCTGCCATGCGACGGTAGCCTTTGAAACAAAGGAGATAGAACGCTTTAAGTGGCTGTGAAGACAGCGACCGGCCAGGTTGCAACGGAACACAACCCCTTTTTTTCCCCGTAAATCCCCATATGTATGAGTGTGATTTCCCTTAAACAGGCAAACACGCCAGTCTGAAATGTGTCTCCAACAATGTAACAAAATGTATGTGTCTTTGCCTGTACACTGCATATTTATTATGTAAATAAACCTGTTTTTGTTGGGAAAAAAAGCAGAGTAGCATAGTCGGTAGGATGGCAAGCTCTCGCTTAGTTTCTCTATTCGGGTTTACGTTCGATTCCTGGCGGTACCAGTAATTTCTCTTATTAGCCTGGTGTTTTCTGCTGAAAATTTCTTTGGCTGGTAGGGCTATACTGTTTCGTTGTAAAAATTCTTCCCATGGTTGGAACCGAACCTGGGTCCCTCGCGTTGTGAAACGGACGTTTATCCGGTTGCACCATAACACCGAATAACCGAAATTTCAAATGCGTCCCAACCACGCTGTGACTGCCCCCCACGACACTAAGAAAATTTACCAGTCGCTGTGAAAACCTCCGGAAACTTTTGAATGCCTCGGTATCCAAACGATTACCCGTAAACTAAACCAATGCGTAATGACGGTACGGCACCAACACAGTCCGGCCCATATTACGCATATTGGACCAAATGCATATTCTTCAAAGAATTTATGCACATGCTCCAAGCAAGTTTTTATTGATGTACACAAACTGTTGATATTGGCTGTCTGTAGTCTGCCATTTTGATTCATTGTTCCGTCGCCCAGATGAATCGCCTAAAACGTCATGGAGTCACAGGACGAGCGTCACGGCGGTACCAAACGATGACGCGCAAATAACAAATGCTAACATAGGGTTCTAGCACTACCAGTCCGGCCATATTAATATATGGACCAAATTGTAACTCCAACATTTATGCAGGACTCAAAGCGAGGTTTATTGTGCGCGCAAACTTCTGCTATTAGCCGTCTGTAGTCTTCATTTTGATTCGTGTTCGTCACCCGGATGAATCGCTGACTTTAATGACGTATGACGTCATGGACGAGCATGTCGATGCGCCTGCTTGATACTGCAACGCAAGGACCTCGAACATATTAATTGAAGGCTTTTTCGGATTGGGCCGTATGTAATTTGTTTCACCAGCAAACGTGAGACTTGCGTTATTGGTGCGAATTCAGAGCGACTGGGTAAAGGGGGCTAGCCAGAACGTATTGGAGGGTGTGACCGGCTGAGCGGGCTTCACATCAGTCCTTTGCGGAATCTTACCGCTGAGGAAGCAATAAGGTGTCCTCTCTACGCGCCCGCCCCTATGTTTTCTGCAGTTCTAAAGCACCGCGCCAATACTACTGTGGTTTACAAATCCAACGAAAGATGAAAGCCCCTTTCTTATGAGAGAAATTACAAAAAACGAAGCTCCTTTCATGCAGCCTCCGTCCAAAACAAAATATAAACAGACTGCTTCGGCTGGTCGGAATCCCAGCCTCTGTGAAAACTTCTTCTTTAAATTGCACACCAGCACACTACCTGTGAAAACATAGATGGAAGACGAGGTCTTTTTGTGCTTGAAACAATGTGGTCCTCTGTCAAAAACTTGGAAACTACCAAAGTTTTATAGGTTGGGATGCCATTTTCTTCTGGGGCTCAAATGAGAACCCTAAAAAGGAGTATCCGGTGCCGCCCTATGGAATCGGTTCCTTAGTGTAAATAATGAAGACGAGGTACCGCATGATATGATTATGCTTTTATGATTGTATTGAATCTGGCGCTCCGAATGGCGGTCGCCTGCGGATGTCAATGCTCAAACCGTGAGCACATTTTAGGGAAAAAGTGAACTATTTGTGTGATTGTACAAAGTGGGAAATCCTGACGCTGAAATCTGGCCGTACTTCAAACATCTGCATATTGATGGTTTATAGCGTTCCCGCCAACCATGGTAGGCAGCTTTTTATTCCTCGTTGCTTCTGTAAAAATGTAAAAAAAGGAAATAAAGACAAAAAAGGTCGCAATGGTGCATCGGGCAGACGTCAGCTTGTAACGCGAGGGCCCAGTTCGATTCTGACCCGATTCCAACCATAGGAATCTTTTTTTTTTTTTTGTTTTTTTTTTTGCAGAGCCCTTACGGCAACCTTTTCGTCATAGCTCGCTCGCTGAACCCAAGTATTGCCACGGCGTTCCGTCGTTCACGGCGTAACCCAGAGACTTCGAAAGCCAAGCGGTTATATTGGAAGCGTGAAACCGAACGGCAGGCACTTGTCATTCATCTCCCGGTTGTTTTGCGAAAAGAAAACTGTGTACATTCGACATAAACTATGCGTAATTAACCGGCAGCGCCGCGCTCATTTGTATTCAACAGTTCTAAAGCTTAACGGGAAAAAGAGTGGCTGCAGTGCACGCCGGCACCTTTCGGGAGAAAAGTAAGCACAAAAAGACAGCTTTCGCTGGGCAGTTTTCAGGCAAAGCGCAACAATCGAAGGCGGGAAATTGGCTTTGCATTGGGTGGACGCAGTGGGCGGAAACGGCGCTACCGACCATTATAGCGAATCAGGCTCGCACAGCCGACACTTTCACATTGAGTGGAAGCGTTTTTTTTCCTTGGCGTTTTGATGTGCCTTCGCTTATCATGATCATCATCATCATCATCATCGTCGCGTCGCCGTTTTTGTGTTGTGTTGGCTTTCTTGGAGTACGTTCTACTCGGACGAACTGCGCCATCACTGAGGCATAGAACGCTTTATTTTGAAATACCATGACGGTTTGATGACGGCATAGCATGAGCCAGGCAAAGGCAGATAAACGGGGGTTCGCTTCGCGACCGATAAGGAGTCTAGCTAAGTGGGCCTCAGTCGCAGCTAAGTGGACACTTCGTAACCTTTTATCCTCTTGAGATACCGCAGCCGTTTCACACCCTATACGTGTCAGAATTTCACAAGAGCTCCCAGCATCACTTTTCTTGGAAAGGAGTTTGAACCATTCTGCGAATTCTGGCTTAAACCGGCGGTTCCCATTTAAAGGGTTGATAACTCTCCCTTTAATCTCCAGATATAAAAGAACCGTGGGACAGGCTATGAGTTGACTTACGACTCTTTTTTCGTCCAGAAATATAGAGAGACCGGCGGTATTCGTATCTCGGCCACTTAGAAATTCCTCGGCCCCAAAGGACGTAGTAAAGCCCGAATCAGCATACGTCCGTGATGACGTCATCATCAATCTAGATAAAGATGGCGCAAATTGATCATTTCGAGCTGAATTTCCAAATCCTTTCTTAGGTACATACCTTCATTTTTTTGGCGGTTACCAGAGCTCTGCTTTGGTCTTTTGTAACAGTACTCTGATAAGCGTAAATTCTGAGGAACCTAACTGACCACATATTATTCTTCTGCACATTCGGACCTTCCGCCCCTGAACCTTCTTTCCCTTACGTGGGAGATACTCTTCCAGCTTATTGCTTATCATAGTGGAAAAATCTACTCTTCTCTCTCTCTCTTCTCACATCTCTCACACGCTCTCAACTCTCTCAAACTGTTCTCGCTCTTTTCTCGCCTCCTCAAGGCATCGCCACTTCTCCATCTACAACAGTCCGAACATACATTCCCGCTGGTCTGCCTATTTGAGCGGCGCACGCATTTATGCTTTTGATACAGGCAAAAAGCAAAAGGCCGTCCCAGTAACTGAACGCTCGCGAGATACCCTTAGCAAGGTGGTCGACATTAAAAGGAAGATCTTCACACCCCAGGTACCATGGTTTTGCTCCAGCAGCGTAAGTATTTTTTATCATCGTGTAAATCATTATCTCTCTCCGCTGCATCACACCTTTACAAAACCGATCTGTTCGGCAATTTTTTTTATACCCCCCATAACGCATCCATCTTTGTTAGCAGCATTTTATATTGCCACCTCACCACACTAACTGGTAAGATTCGGATAACGCCAATTTATTCGACCCGCCGGGAGTCAGTGGTGCTGAACAGGTGAACATCGAATCGCAACCGAAGCAGTGACAAAACGCCTGTGTGTACAGATTTCGGGGCAGTTGCAGATGTTCCATGGTCCAAATTAATCCGGGGCCCGCCTACATCGGCGCCTGTCGATGCGTCCCGTTCAACACTACTTTCAATGATCACTTAGTGCTCTAATATGATACTCATTACAGGAAAAAAACATCTATCCAGATTTACAACACGTTACCAGTAAGCCATTACCGAGGAACCCTTTGAAGCTTCTAGTTATGAGACCCTTATATGCATGACATTTTTGTTTTTACTACTTTTTTGAGACATTAAAAACTGAATTAGAAACTCAAAACCATTACAACGTCCCATCCCCAGTGACAATGTAACAGTTAGTTATTGCTGCAGATTTTTTTTTCTAAAAATGTGTTTTATTCACGTCTTCCCGGTGGTTATTTTACCAGCCTCTTTACGGCGCGCCTCATCGCCACGCTGTGTCGGCGCTTTACTCCAATCAAAGTCAATGTTGCACATTCTAAAACGTGGCTACCAAGCTTTAGTTGCGGCTAACTGATACGTTTTTTCAGCTCGTACACGCATCATTTTCGTTAGTAGCTTTTTATATTGTCACCTCACATACAGAAACTTGGCAGGATTCGGACAATGGCAATTTATTGCCGCTCAATGTACTCACTCATAACGGCAAACAAACATCTATCCAGATTTACAACACGTTCAGTAACACAGTACCGAGGAAACCCTTTGAAGCTTCTCAACCCCATATGTATAATATTTTTACTGTACACTTTTTTGGGACACTAATTAACAGAAATGAAACTAAGTCATTGCAAACGTAGCATCCCGGTGACAAGTAACGTAACGTTATTGCTCCACTTTTTTTTTATATTCTTTATTTTCCTGGTATGATAGTCGAACCAATCATTTCAAGCCAATGTTGCACATTTTCTTTCTCTAGTGGCTACCCATTACTGTTGCTATTGGAATGATATGTCTTTGACTGCATAAATTTTTTCTACAAATATTCTGGCTTACTAACAAAAGGATCCTGGACAGTTTCCCTTTGAGAGCTCTTCCTGTTCTAGTAGTCGCCCCGCAATGCATGATTGACAGAAAAGGAAGCTTGCCCTCACGCTCAGGACTTGAACGGCGCAGCTGTTGTAGTGAGCATTGCCGGACACGTAGGTAAAGGAGCCATGAAGAGAAATACAACTTCGTTTAATTGAAAGAACTAGGATTCAGTACCTCAGCTCCATTACAGCCAGAAAAAGGTTTTTTAACGAAAAAAAAAGCAAGAAGTATTTAAAAACTTTCAAATTTGGCGCCACAGTGACGTGTTATGAGCAAGAATGACGTCATACGGGCCAACAATAAACAATTTTCAGTGCGTTAACTGCACGTTAGCATTCAAGTGTGCGGTCAAATGGAACTAGAGGCCCCATTACAGACGTCCAGTCATGTGTTGTCGCGACAGGTCAGTTAGGCGGCCGCCAATCGCACAAACAAGGTTCCGTGACGTCATAGAAAAGTTGCGGGAAATTGGCTAGGGGGTCGCGACTGCTTCACACGTTTTTTTTTAATATCGCCGTTATTTGTTCGAGATTCCTAGGATATTGGTATCATTGTTATCGGGACTAAGCAGTCTTTCTAATAAACCCAACTTGTATTTGTTTCATGGCTCCTTTAAAGCCACTGCGCCAGCGGTGACTCTGCGGTCACCGCAAGACATGCGCTCACGAGCGTTGGTCATTTTCTGGCTCAAAATTTTTGCCAGTTTTTCTTATTTTTGTTAAAGCCACTGCGCGTGCCGAGGACGCTGGGCGGTCGCCGCGGGGCCGCGCTCGCGAGCGCTCGGCATTTTCTTGGTATTTTTCCTGCAACGGCGAACTAATTACGGCTTTCAGCCTGTTAAAATCCTGGACTCCTCGTTGAACAGCGTGCGGTAGCTGCGGAAACAGAGTACCCACCACTGTTCCGTGTTGATTTGATCGGAGCTCCTTCCATATCATTTCGTGCGTACAAAAATTACGCTTACCTTGCGGCACGTGCAGAACGGCTGTTGAGAGTCCCGCCAAGACGTCCGGAATCAGGTACGACTTCACGTTGTAGCTCCTGACCCAGGCTATGCACGGGAACAGCCCCAATAGAAACGACGGCGCCCCGGCCAGCGAGCTGCGGCATGATTGGGCCACCCGCTCGGCGAGCTTCGGCTGCGGCTTCGGCTGCGGCTCCCCGAGGGCGTCGTTCGTGAGCGCCTTTCGGTCTACCACCACCCTGGCTTCCGGTGGACACGCCGGAGCTGTAAGGGAGGCAGTAATCTGCCTTTCAGTGTTCAAGATTCGTAAGAATTTAAGGAGAATAAACATCTCATTTGGGGTTTGATGTGTCTGAGTACGCGTGCTTGGACCACGATAACCCTTAGTTTTCGTCATTCCTTGGCTATATATGGGCAGACAACAACACCGCAAGGAGCACCGCTTCATATCCTTCAGTCAATCACTGGCGAATTCATTATAGAACTTTCGCACACTTCTGCAGTTTTGTGCCTCTATAACCTGCTGCAACACGTCGCCACCTCGTTGAGATGCTTACCGTTCAGAGCGGTGGATACCTCAGAAAACAGCCCGACATTGCGCCGCATCGTGTCTTCACACATTCTCCAGGATGTCGCAAAACCGCCAGGGTCACAGATTTCCACAGTCCGCGCTATAAAATGCTCTCGCGGGACTTCACGCACTGTTCATTATCTTCTGACATGACGCCTATCGAGAAGCTTACTATTACGCGCGGAAAGGCGGTGGCTGCTGCGGCAGCTGCTGCAGCGACAACTGCGGGCCACACCAGATTTTTCTTTTTATTTTAAGATACTGCGTGCAGTGTGGCTGTTAGATTTACAGAACAAATGCTGACAGGAAGTGTTAAAAAATATACATCACACCACTCCGCGAAATCAGATTAAGAACCTTATTGTTCAATTGCACTGACCAGGGACATTGAGTGGCGACCCCCTGATTCGCGTATCAGTGCTTCAAGCTGACGAGCAGCGAATGCAGTCTAACACGTGACGATGTTCACGTCTTCACGTGTCTGTATAACTAAGAAAAACACCGTAAACTGTGCGCAAGAATAACTCAACTCGCATTTAGTTTGCTTGTGAGCGTCCAAACACGCCCCGTGTATGGGGCGTTTTCACATTGGTGATTGCTATGGTGCGCACTTTAAACACACACACCCGAACACACTCTGTCCGTGTGCGTGCGCGTGCGTGTGTCGTGTGTGCGCGTGCGTGCCTGCGTGTGTGTGTTGAACCACTTGTAAGTTTCAAGAACTTGTAAGCTTTTGTACAAGCCATCTTTTCCGTGTTTGAAGTTTTCCCAGAAAACTCAACTTGCGGTTTCGTGTTGTATAGTAAAAACTTTTGGGAAACGGGGCATAGCTACTGTTGCCCATGTGGAGTGTTTCGGTGGGGCTGATGGTTTAAACCGAGAGTTTCAACCATCAACGTCATCTGAGCTGTTCATCAATGCAAAATTGTAGAAAGTTTTCTTTAGAAAAACTGCTACTTTGGGCTATCATTGAGCACCTGTCGAAGCATTGAAACTATTGTCGAGCGATCATGTTCTTTCGCAATATAGTCACTTAACTCTTAGATGCGACCCTGCGCGAGAACGGTTCAAGATTATTTTCAATTTATTTCAAATCAACTGTATTTTATATCAGGCATTTATACAGAGATAATATTGGTGTCCATAACATCTGGGCCCTTAGCACAGCTGTGGACCCATGAAATTCGCACATACCCATACACCGACTCAGGTTATAGGACATAAGTTAATTGTACACGATTCACCCAGTAATATTTGCGTGCCACAAAAGGTGGAAAACAATTTGGTTAACACAAATATACGTTATTTATGACAATCGCCACGCAGACATATACGCAGCCCCTGAACTACATAAATTAGCAAGAGCACCGACAAATGGGCAAGTTGGTATGGAGACAGTGACGAAAAGCGCAGAAAAGCGCAGGACAAAGAGAGGAACTACACAGGACAGCGTTCATCCTGTGTAGTTCCTCCCTTTTATTCGCCGCGGTGGCTGAGGCGTTGCGCTGCTGAGCACGAGGTCGCGGGTTCGATTCCCGGCCTCGGCGGCCACTTTTCTGATGGAGGCGAAAAGCAAAAACGCCCGTGTGTACGAGATTTCTGCGCACGTTAAAGAGGCCGAGATGGTCAAAATTAACCCGGAGCCCTCCACTACAGCGCGCCTCATCGCCTGCGTTGCTTCGGCGCGTTAAACCCTACAATCAATCAGTTCCTCTCTTTGGCCTGCGTTTTTCTGCATTTTTAGTCACTATGTATAAATTCGCAGCTCCAGAAAAAGAAAACAGCCCGTCTTCGGAAACCTTCGGCAACCCTGAACCTTTCTATGACACTACGCACACTTAAAAGATGTACAGTCATGGAGAAATGAAATCTGAACACAAAAATATGAACCAAAACACGTAAAATTCAAAAATACTATTCGTGGACGTCCAATAATGGCGCGCTATTTGTATGTTCAGAAGGAAAGATTTCCAAACATTGTTACTGTATTTAGCAACGCGCTAATTTGACTTAAATGGAAAGAACACGCACTATTTGTGTGTTCTGGTTCATATTTGCCAGATCCCATTTTATTTGTTTATGCATACTACGCGTTATTAAAACAGTTAAAGGTGCCAATACCGAAAACAGCTATAGCTCTCAACCTAAGAACAAACAGTTCTGCTGTACCGAGAAGATAAAGCGTCCAACACACGTGCGACAACTGAAGCAACAGCTTATTTTGAAAAATACTACACGCACAAACATATACAAGAGCGGCGACCAGTAAACAAAAATTACCGGTCAGGCTTCACCGGCATGCTGGCGTGAAAAGATCAGCATTTTTTGGCGTGCAGTAGACGGGGAGCTGATACGCGTGCTGTCCAGTCTGTTTGTCAAGTCTGCTTGAATGTTATTGTGCCTGACACGGTAGGCACATTTCTGGACAACTTTTTTTTAAGAATGCGCGCATCCACACGTGGAGTAGTGAGAGCTAGCAAGCCATTGCGCACATTCCGTTCACGAGCCTCTATTACATTGTCAGCATGCGCCCTTAACCCATCCTTCAAGCATCTCCCGGTCTGCTCCACATATTATCTCAGACAACTCAGGGGAGCTTCGTAATACCTTCCGCGCCTTAACCGTACAGTCTTTTTTTTTTTACCACAGTTCTGTAGAACTGTGGTAAAGACGCCCGAGCGACGTAGCAACGGAAGTTTTACCACAGCTGCGTAGAACTGCGGGAACACACATAAAAGGGCAGACGCCGAATGCACAGAAGGTGTTCTACTCTCTACAAAATTTCCCCCAGTTGTGACAGACATGATTTTTGTTTAGTGCAGCGCTGGCGTAGTCTTCGTCTTCCCTTTGTCCCGTGCTTCGCGCTGTTTTGTTAAATTATGTACCAACTTGCCTGGAGGAACCGCAGAGCTGGCAGCCCCTCTCCCTTCATCGGAGACACGGCTCGTGCACCTCACACGGATTTTCGAACTAGCCGCTGAAAGTTCTCCGTGTCTAGCAGGCCAGGATCGTTTCGACCGCAGCCTTTTACGTCTATCCCAAAGTGGACAACGTTAGCACGCACTAGAACCCGAGGCAACCGGCTTCGCGAACACGGCGTCTGTAGTGCGAGCTGTCCTGTGCTCCCCATTTGAGGCGCGGACGCACGTTTTTTGTTTTCTTGGTTTTTTGCGAGCTCCTTATGTGGCGCAAGCCCACGCGCAAGCCTGGACTACGCCACGCCACCGGACCAAGCTTAAGCTGAAACATCTCTGCTGTTAAGAGCGGCTCAGTTGCGGCAGTGAGGCCTAGGCGAGCGAGCGAACGAATGAACGCCCACATTAGGTCCCAAGCCAACGCTACGAGTAAGGAAAAGAGAATAATGCTGTTCGCCAGGACTATGATGATGATAGCCGAGTCGGATAGACACCGGTTTCAGAACGCGAAGGACCCAGGTTCAATTACCATCAAAGGACGCGTTTTTTTTCTCTTTCGAACTGGAGGTTTTGTGTTCACGTTGGACAACTTACGGCCGTACCCGCCGCGGTGGCACAGGGCTAAGGCGTTGTGCTGCTGAGCCCAAGGACGCGGGTTCGATTCCTGGCCGCGGCGGCCGCTTTTCTGATGGAGGCGAAAAGCAAAAACGCCCGTGTGTTCGAGATTTCGGCACACGTTAAAGATTACAGGTGGTCGCCTCCATCGCCTCATCGTTGGTGTAGCGTCGGCGCGTTAAACATCATAATTAATAAACCAACGGCCGGGGTAAACAGCTCCGTTGTTGAAACACAAGAACAACACCGAGAACGTGACAGCCTGCGCAGCCGTAAAATGTGCGTAGTGTGCTATGAATTCGAATAAGAAGAGGATGGGGTTCCGCAGTGAAAAATAGAATCAGGAAAAGTCAATGTCCCCTCCGAGCAAACTGGCGTCATGGTCACAGACTGTACCGTCATCATCACCCTCACCTTACCTTTACCCCATTAGCGGGGACGTAATTAAAACACGCTCATGGGATACGAGGTCCAATCAATTAAAATTGTAGTGCAACAGTCAACTTGCCTTCTAGTTCAGGCATCAAATATTGTCTGTCAAAAATATAAATGGAGGTGGACAATTTTTTAGCGTTAACAAATGAGCATTGTGAAGACAGCCGATTAATTCCTCATTTAATGAAGTTGAAGAGCGCGAAGTAGCCTACAGGACAGAGCCTTTAAACCTCAATCTCATTTTAAAACAAGATTACCAGCATAATAAAACCGCTCTTTGACGAAACAGAACCACCAAGTGTATAGCGGATTTTGAAAGGTGTCTGTCCACTAACAGTCACATGCAACCTGCCGGATTCCGCCAACTATGAGGATCCCCCAAGCTTGCTCTCCTGGCATAGCTGCCTACGGCAGTACATGTTAAATTAAGTCCAAAATTACATCAAAACACAATAAACTTACACAAAAATAAGTACAGCCCGCTCTGCTAGGGAAGATTGTGGAGCCCACAGAAGGATTAGCTGCACATTGCGCCTCATTCGCTGACTCACCAAGATAAGGTCCGATGGCAAAGGCACGGCTGTAACTCGTTTCAGCTGGCGAGCGAACACTACCTTGGAGACGCCAAGCACGACGAAGGCCGCCAGTGAGAGCAGCACGGTGGCAAGGTTGCTCAGGGCGATGCTCTTCACCACGTAGTAAATGGTCTGGCCGCAGGCATAGACGAAATACAACAGACAACAGTCAGTTTTCTTTAATTGGTTCCGGGGATTTCACATATCTTGGTTCAAAACTACAATTTTCCCCGATCGCCAGCCGCACGGCCCATCGACTAACCTTAGCTATCTTCTGTTACAAACAAGGAAGCTATCAGTGCGTTACGTTACCTTGCGTTATCGCGAAGCCAGAAAGTTATGTCTGTTCCCGGAGTGCATTCACAGGGGAGGCACAAATCCAAAAAAAAAATCTGTTTCACTCTCCCTCTACGCTGCGGTAATAAGATGCTTACCACAAAACTGTGTATACATCGCTCGTGTTTGTCATTTCGAGCGTCCCCGTCTTCGCGCTATTTTCCAGTATGTTCAGTTCAAACCAACTAGCCAGGCTTCCTACGTCAGTGTATAGCTTCCCGCTAAAATGCACTGAACAATCGTGAAGCCTTGGAATAATGTGCTGGAAACCAATCATCGGCCGTGTTCGGTAAGTAGCTAGTTGCTATCTTCAGTACAGTCAACAATAAACGGCAGCTTCACTGGAAATCGTTTTCTTGCTCGGCCGATTTACGAAACAGACCTACTTTTTAAGCAAAGCGTGCTTTTTCTAACGGGTTCCTACAACTGCTCAATCTAAAGCCAACACCACCGGCTTCTCTTTTCGCGAAACAAAAAACACCTATTCTCATTTCGGTATAAATGAAAAATCACACTTAGAAGAACTGCCAGTTGGGCTTGTTGGTACAGATTCATGATTCATGATGATTGTGTTGTGTTTCTTCCTTCGTCGTCGTTTTCAAGTCGCGCTTTTACAATCATAAACGAAAAGGCCAAGTTAGGATTATGGCTCAACATTCAGAAGCTATAGGTGCGTTTTGAAACGCCCTAATTTTTCTGCAAACCGCAGATACGCAGATTGACGGGTTCTCTATCATTCACCGAAAGCGCGTACTGGAAGCCGTTTTGACATTTCGCCCTCATCAAAAATGGCAATGGAACGCCTGACCTCGCCACCTCGCGAACATCAGCCCAACGTCGCGTCCACGGAGTCTCTCAACGGGTCTTTCAGCACAGCGAAATAACACTTTGCTTCCAGATTTAGCGGATATACAGAAATCATGTCTGGCATGGCGAACTTACCAGTGGCGTGCCGAAAAGACCTTTGCTTGAACTGACGCCGCTTCCGAATACGGAAGGCAGTTGACTCACGATGACCATCACGGCGCAGCCCGTCAGGAAGCCTTCGGCCATCGCTGGAGAGACGATGGCCGCCAGCCGATCTATCCGCACCATCCAAAAACAAACCTGTAGAGGGTGCAAAACATAGCCAAAACATTGGCCGACGATTACAAATCATTGTAATACGAAATTTTAGCGCAGCTGTCGAGGTGCGTTCATTACAAATATAGTACATCTCATTGCGATGCTATGACTTCGTCATTCCAAAACCAAAGGCTACCACAACGAAAATAGCATAGGATAGGATAAAGTTTATTTACACATTTATTACATGGGCTGTACAACGGGCTGCCGACTAGTCACTCCCGAAACGCTCTATTAAATAGAAGAGTGGCTGCCCCCAACCGCTCGCTTGCCACCGTACCACCAACAATTTCTTCGTGACGCTCCTGGCCGCTTTTCCTTTCCGCGTCACCATAACGGCGAACCCGTCCCAGCCTCCTTATGCAGCGCGCTCTCTCGTAACTATAGTTACGACCTTAATTGCGCGGTCGTTCCGGATAGAACGAGCAGGAGGAGAGTACCAACAACTGAACGCTTCTCCTCAACTTTTCTCCCTCGCTATTTTGCCATTCCCTCCTCCTCTGCTTTCCTTCTTGCGCTGTCTTCACGATCACCTTCCTTAATTCTCCCTCCTCCCTTGTGTCAATAGATCATTTACTCGGTCACTCCAAGAGCGACGCCAAACGCACGAACGGGCACTTAAGATGCGACGTTTAACAGTACATAGGAGATTGCCTTTATCTCTTTGTGCATTATAACCCGGTAAGCTACGGTCCTATCCACTCATACCAACATTTCCACTGCAGCGCATACTACCGCTAATGCGACGCAAGAGTAATACTCACCTGAATAAGTCCTGTCAACAGCGTCAGTGAAATGGCAACTCCTGTGGCCGATCCTTCCAAAGACAGGTCATCCAAGTCATCTTGAGACCCTGTCATGTTTCCCGCCACAACGCTACCGCTGTACCTCTTCACCACCGCACCCGTCATGAGGGCCGTGACCGGAAACATACCTTTAACGGAGAACAGTACCAAGTAATGTTCCTTAGCACCTCTTCAACCACATCTGCCTCGTATTAGTTACGAGGAATGTTCAAGCCGTAAGAGTTGGAAACAGCTGACGCGCTTGTAACAGCATCTATACAAGCGTTTCATTTATTTCACCTGAACCAGAAAAGGAGAATTTGCTCATAGTAATAAAAATGGTGACCATATTCTTGGCGCTGGAAAATTTCAGCCGTGGCTATATCGCAAACGACGATTAGCCTTCAATCACGTAGTACACTAAAAAAGACTTACAGCATGTTCTTACTCTTGCCTACCTCGTCCCACCGCAATGTTCTATCAATAACAGGCGGATACTCCCGTACACAGAGTCGACAGGTTGCGCATACGTTTTAAGAACGTGACCAGAGTTATTAAGTGCAGAGCACTTGACAGCTCGCCTTGTCGTAGCTCGCTAACGGTCGATGTCAAGCGTCTGCCGGAATCAGGTGGCGCAGCGAGATAACGGACCCAAGTAGAGCGTTCTGTACCGGCGTCAGGGAGTACGCTGAGCTTAGAAAACCACGCGGTTTAAATAGTCATAACCGTTCGAAACTCGTGAACCGCTGGCGCTTGTCATACATCGCTCCGTTGTTTAGCCCAAAGAAAACTGCGGTACACTCAGGCAAAATTAGTGTATATAGCCGGCAGCCCGGCGTTCATTTAGTTAGGAACGCTCGTTGGGGTGGTTTTTAGGATAGTAAGCGAAAAAAGCGGCCCCGCAAGAAAAAAATGGCGCATTAGAAATGACGCAGAAATGCTCCAGCCGCGCAAGAAAAACATTACGCGTTCGAAATGACGCAGAACAGCTCCAGCATACGAAATTAAAGCGAGCACAAAAAGAACAGAAGTCCCGCTGGCGCAGTTTCAGGCAGGGGGCGCGCGAGCACTGCGAAGGCGGGAAATTTGAATTGCATATTATACATCAAGAGAGGAGTGAAAGGGCAGCGAAGAGCGTGATGGGTGGTAGCAGTGAGCGGATAACGGCACCACCACCCATTATGGCGAATCACTGCTCTGCACTCCCGACAGCTTCCCCGTTGAGTGGAACGGCTTTAATTTTGTTTTATCCAGTTACATTATAAAAAACTAAAGTACCGGAAGTGCAACTACACTACAGCAGACACAGGTCTTGTGGCGCATTGCCTGTGGCCTCACTAGCGGTCACGTAGCCACAATAAGTGCATTCAATCATACGCACCCATCGAGATGTATGGCGAGCTTCCCATGACAACGTAGACCAGCGCTGGGAAGAGGGAACTGTACAGGCCATACACTGGGTCCACGCCGGCGATGATAGCCGACACCAAGCCTACAGCAGAGACATAGGAAAGAGACCACAACCATGACTCTCTCGTCTTGTTGGAACACTGAGGCAGAGAATATTTACTTCTTATAGAAGAACAAATCACGCCACGGATATCATAACTTCACTCACAGCTTACTCCGTTTTAAAGCAGAGCTGTTTAAACTTTTAGTTCCGCCGTCGAGCGTTACCAGGAAAATATACCAAGAAAAAAGACCGAGCGCACATAAGCGTGAGCCTCGATCGTGAGGAGCGCAAGGCGCCGGCAGCTCGACCTTCGAGAATCCTCTGCCAGCGCTCGTGGCGTGATCTCCCCACAGACGCCGAGTTCGCGAAGCCGGTTGCGCGAGTTCCAGAGGCCATTGAAGCCCTGGACCAAGTGTACCACCCCTGCTGAACCCCGTCGGGTGGTGTAGCACGCGGCACAAGACCCCGGTGGAGTGCCGCCCAACCAGGCAAAAATACTTACAAATCAACGCTTCCCCAGTCCAGTCCACTATGTGAAGGTGGATAATGAACGAAGTTATGTAAAATACACGTCGCACACATGCTCGGAGAATGTGCACATATTGAAGCAAATCTTTCTGCGCCTCATTGATGGCATTTGATGTCGCGCCAGAACTCACGGCAGGAAAGCCTATTTTACACAGTGGGTTTCACGAAACGGTGATGATGATAATCGAAGATACATCATTATCAGCATCACCATAAATGATATCACCAACGATAACGATAATGCGCCTCAAGAAAAAAAAATTGGCTCCAATCCACGCTGTGAGGTGGGTTGGACTGCGAAGCTGTAAGCGACACCCACAACGATTGCCCATGCGACCTCACTTAAATTGACGCACGTGGCTCTACAAAGCGTGAAACCAGAGACAAGTGAAATGTACTTAACCGCTCTTTCTATTACTGCACAACGACCTTCACGACTGCTTTATGACCAGTGTGATGCACACTGAGATTTTCAGTTCTCACTGTAGAAACATTCATTCCTAAATTTACATCAAGGCATGATCCATGGATGGTGGTTGGTTGGGTTGTATTGGCGAAGCACACGAGTGCAAACTCTTCCATGACGAATGGGATGGACCACTTGCTTTGCGTTTACCCCAGTTTTGAGTCCCTGACGATGACGACGGGTGTGGTGTGATACATCGCCAGTGAGAAGAAGTGCGTTCGCATGAAGCACTCGATGTCAGATTTGGGTATGTTCGGTGAGATGTAGGCCGTGAAAATAAAGATTCATCGCTTGTATTCACAAAACACACATCACGGTGGTAGGCTTGCGTTCTTCGCATTATTTGCAGACGCCTTTATCATACATCATGCGCTTTGCACTTCACACGAGGGCTTTGAATGAGCGCAGGTGGTAGACGCGCCGCTGTGCTCGTTGAGTACACCGTCTGTCTCCCCGTATCCTCGTCAGTACGCCCGGGGCACCCGACTCGGACATGGAACTGGGCCAGGCCCTTGCACGCTGCTGCCGTGCGACGGTAGCCTTTAAAACAAGGAGATAGAACGCTTTAAGTGGCTGTGAAGACAGCACCGGCCAGGTTGCAACGGAACACAACCCCTTTTTTTCCCCGTAAATCCCCATATGTATGAGTGTGATTTCCCTTAAACAGGCAAACACGCCAGTCTGAAATGTGTCTCCAACAATGTAACAAAATGTAGTAATGTGTGTCTTGCCTGTACACTGCATATTTATTATGTAAATAAACCTGTTTTTGTTGGGAAAAAAAGCAGAGTAGCATAGTCGGTAGGATGGCAAGCTCTCGCTTAGTTTCTCTATTCGGGTTTACGTTCGATTCCTGGCGGTACCAGTAATTTCTCTTATTAGCCTGGTGTTTTCTGCTGCTGAAAATTTCTTTGGCTGGTAGGGCTATACTGTTTCGTTTGTAAAAATTCTTCCCATGGTTGGAACCGAACCTGGGTCCCTCGCGTTGTGAAACGGACGTTTATCCGGTTGCACCATAACACCGAATAACCGAAATTTCAAATGCGTCCCAACCACGCTGTGACTGCCCCCCACGACACTAAGAAAATTTACCAGTCGCTGTGAAAACCTCCGGAAACTTTTGAATGCCTCGGTATCCAAACGATTACCCGTAAACTAAACCAATGCGTAATGACGGTACGGCACCAACACAGTCCGGCCCATATTACGCATATTGGACCAAATGCATATTCTTCAAAGAATTTATGCACATGCTCCAAGCAAGTTTTTATTGATGTACACAAACTGTTGATATTGGCTGTCTGTAGTCTGCCATTTTGATTCATTGTTCCGTCGCCCAGATGAATCGCCTAAAACGTCATGGAGTCACAGGACGAGCGTCACGGCGGTACCAAACGATGACGCGCAAATAACAAATGCTAACATAGGGTTCTAGCACTACCAGTCCGGCCATATTAATATATGGACCAAATTGTAACTCCAACATTTATGCAGGACTCAAAGCGAGGTTTATTGTGCGCGCAAACTTCTGCTATTAGCCGTCTGTAGTCTTCATTTTGATTCGTGTTCGTCACCCGGATGAATCGCTGACTTTAATGACGTATGACGTCATGGACGAGCATGTCGATGCGCCTGCTTGATACTGCAACGCAAGGACCTCGAACATATTAATTGAAGGCTTTTTCGGATTGGGCCGTATGTAATTTGTTTCACCAGCAAACGTGAGACTTGCGTTATTGGTGCGAATTCAGAGCGACTGGGTAAAGGGGGCTAGCCAGAACGTATTGGAGGGTGTGACCGGCTGAGCGGGCTTCACATCAGTCCTTTGCGGAATCTTACCGCTGAGGAAGCAATAAGGTGTCCTCTCTACGCGCCCGCCCCTATGTTTTCTGCAGTTCTAAAGCACCGCGCCAATACTACTGTGGTTTACAAATCCAACGAAAGATGAAAGCCCCTTTCTTATGAGAGAAATTACAAAAAACGAAGCTCCTTTCATGCAGCCTCCGTCCAAAACAAAATATAAACAGACTGCTTCGGCTGGTCGGAATCCCAGCCTCTGTGAAAACTTCTTCTTTAAATTGCACACCAGCACACTACCTGTGAAAACATAGATGGAAGACGAGGTCTTTTTGTGCTTGAAACAATGTGGTCCTCTGTCAAAAACTTGGAAACTACCAAAGTTTTATAGGTTGGGATGCCATTTTCTTCTGGGGCTCAAATGAGAACCCTAAAAAGGAGTATCCGGTGCCGCCCTATGGAATCGGTTCCTTAGTGTAAATAATGAAGACGAGGTACCGCATGATATGATTATGCTTTTATGATTGTATTGAATCTGGCGCTCCGAATGGCGGTCGCCTGCGGATGTCAATGCTCAAACCGTGAGCACATTTTAGGGAAAAAGTGAACTATTTGTGTGATTGTACAAAGTGGGAAATCCTGACGCTGAAATCTGGCCGTACTTCAAACATCTGCATATTGATGGTTTATAGCGTTCCCGCCAACCATGGTAGGCAGCTTTTTATTCCTCGTTGCTTCTGTAAAAATGTAAAAAAAGGAAATAAAGACAAAAAAGGTCGCAATGGTGCATCGGGCAGACGTCAGCTTGTAACGCGAGGGCCCAGTTCGATTCTGACCCGATTCCAACCATAGGAATCTTTTTTTTTTTTTTGTTTTTTTTTTTGCAGAGCCCTTACGGCAACCTTTTCGTCATAGCTCGCTCGCTGAACCCAAGTATTGCCACGGCGTTCCGTCGTTCACGGCGTAACCCAGAGACTTCGAAAGCCAAGCGGTTATATTGGAAGCGTGAAACCGAACGGCAGGCACTTGTCATTCATCTCCCGGTTGTTTTGCGAAAAGAAAACTGTGTACATTCGACATAAACTATGCGTAATTAACCGGCAGCGCCGCGCTCATTTGTATTCAACAGTTCTAAAGCTTAACGGGAAAAAGAGTGGCTGCAGTGCACGCCGGCACCTTTCGGGAGAAAAGTAAGCACAAAAAGACAGCTTTCGCTGGGCAGTTTTCAGGCAAAGCGCAACAATCGAAGGCGGGAAATTGGCTTTGCATTGGGTGGACGCAGTGGGCGGAAACGGCGCTACCGACCATTATAGCGAATCAGGCTCGCACAGCCGACACTTTCACATTGAGTGGAAGCGTTTTTTTTCCTTGGCGTTTTGATGTGCCTTCGCTTATCATGATCATCATCATCATCATCATCGTCGCGTCGCCGTTTTTGTGTTGTGTTGGCTTTCTTGGAGTACGTTCTACTCGGACGAACTGCGCCATCACTGAGGCATAGAAAGCTTTGTTTTAAAATACCACGACGGTTTGATGACGGCATAGCATGAGCCAGGCAAAGGCAGATAAACGGGGGTTCGCTTCGCGACCGATAAGGAGTCTAGCTAAGTGGGCCTCAGTCGCAGCTAAGTGGACACTTCGTAACCTTTTATCCTCTTGAGATACCGCAGCCGTTTCCCACCCTATACGTGTCAGAATTTCACAAGAGCTCCCAGCATCACTTTTCTTGGAAAGGAGTTTGAACCATTCTGCGAATTCTGGCTTAAACCGGCGGTTCCCATTTAAAGGGTTGATAACTCTCCCTTTAATCTCCAGATATAAAAGAACCGTGGGACAGGCTATGAGTTGACTTACGACTCTTTTTTCGTCCAGAAATATAGAGAGACCGGCGGTATTCGTATATCGGCCACTTAGAAATTCCTCGGCCCCAAAGGACGTAGTAAAGCCCGAATCAGCATACGTCCGTGATGACGTCATCATCAATCTAGATAAAGATGGCGCAAATTGATCATTTCGAGCTGAATTTTCAACTTTTTCTTAGGTACATACCTTCATTTTTTTTGGCGGTTACCAGAGCTCTGCTTTGGTCTTTTGTAACAGTACTCTGATAAGCGTAAATTCTGAGGAACCTAACTGACCACATATTATTCTTCTGCACATTCGGACCTTCCGCCCCTGAACCTTCTTTCCCTTACGTGGGAGATACTCTTCCAGCTTATTGCTTATCATAGTGGAAAAATCTACTCTTCTCTCTCTCTCTTCTCACATCTCTCACACGCTCTCAACTCTCTCAAACTGTTCTCGCTCTTTTCTCGCCTCCTCAAGGCATCGCCACTTCTCCATCTACAACAGTCCGAACATACATTCCCGCTGGTCTGCCTATTTGAGCGGCGCACGCATTTATGCTTTTGATACAGGCAAAAAGCAAAAGGCCGTCCCAGTAACTGAACGCTCGCGAGATACCCTTAGCAAGGTGGTCGACATTAAAAGGAAGATCTTCACACCCCAGGTACCATGGTTTTGCTCCAGCAGCGTAAGTATTTTTTATCATCGTGTAAATCATTATCTCTCTCCGCTGCATCACACCTTTACAAAACCGATCTGTTCGGCAATTTTTTTTATACCCCCCATAACGCATCCATCTTTGTTAGCAGCATTTTATATTGCCACCTCACCACACTAACTGGTAAGATTCGGATAACGCCAATTTATTCGACCCGCCGGGAGTCAGTGGTGCTGAACAGGTGAACATCGAATCGCAACCGAAGCAGTGACAAAACGCCTGTGTGTACAGATTTCGGGGCAGTTGCAGATGTTCCATGGTCCAAATTAATCCGGGGCCCGCCTACATCGGCGCCTGTCGATGCGTCCCGTTCAACACTACTTTCAATGATCACTTAGTGCTCTAATATGATACTCATTACAGGAAAAAAACATCTATCCAGATTTACAACACGTTACCAGTAAGCCATTACCGAGGAACCCTTTGAAGCTTCTAGTTATGAGACCCTTATATGCATGACATTTTTGTTTTTACTACTTTTTTGAGACATTAAAAACTGAATTAGAAACTCAAAACCATTACAACGTCCCATCCCCAGTGACAATGTAACAGTTAGTTATTGCTGCAGATTTTTTTTTCTAAAAATGTGTTTTATTCACGTCTTCCCGGTGGTTATTTTACCAGCCTCTTTACGGCGCGCCTCATCGCCACGCTGTGTCGGCGCTTTACTCCAATCAAAGTCAATGTTGCACATTCTAAAACGTGGCTACCAAGCTTTAGTTGCGGCTAACTGATACGTTTTTTCAGCTCGTACACGCATCATTTTCGTTAGTAGCTTTTTATATTGTCACCTCACATACAGAAACTTGGCAGGATTCGGACAATGGCAATTTATTGCCGCTCAATGTACTCACTCATAACGGCAAACAAACATCTATCCAGATTTACAACACGTTCAGTAACACAGTACCGAGGAAACCCTTTGAAGCTTCTCAACCCCATATGTATAATATTTTTACTGTACACTTTTTTGGGACACTAATTAACAGAAATGAAACTAAGTCATTGCAAACGTAGCATCCCGGTGACAAGTAACGTAACGTTATTGCTCCACTTTTTTTTTATATTCTTTATTTTCCTGGTATGATAGTCGAACCAATCATTTCAAGCCAATGTTGCACATTTTCTTTCTCTAGTGGCTACCCATTACTGTTGCTATTGGAATGATATGTCTTTGACTGCATAAATTTTTTCTACAAATATTCTGGCTTACTAACAAAAGGATCCTGGACAGTTTCCCTTTGAGAGCTCTTCCTGTTCTAGTAGTCGCCCCGCAATGCATGATTGACAGAAAAGGAAGCTTGCCCTCACGCTCAGGACTTGAACGGCGCAGCTGTTGTAGTGAGCATTGCCGGACACGTAGGTAAAGGAGCCATGAAGAGAAATACAACTTCGTTTAATTGAAAGAACTAGGATTCAGTACCTCAGCTCCATTACAGCCAGAAAAAGGTTTTTTAACGAAAAAAAAAGCAAGAAGTATTTAAAAACTTTCAAATTTGGCGCCACAGTGACGTGTTATGAGCAAGAATGACGTCATACGGGCCAACAATAAACAATTTTCAGTGCGTTAACTGCACGTTAGCATTCAAGTGTGCGGTCAAATGGAACTAGAGGCCCCATTACAGACGTCCAGTCATGTGTTGTCGCGACAGGTCAGTTAGGCGGCCGCCAATCGCACAAACAAGGTTCCGTGACGTCATAGAAAAGTTGCGGGAAATTGGCTAGGGGGTCGCGACTGCTTCACACGTTTTTTTTTAATATCGCCGTTATTTGTTCGAGATTCCTAGGATATTGGTATCATTGTTATCGGGACTAAGCAGTCTTTCTAATAAACCCAACTTGTATTTGTTTCATGGCTCCTTTAAAGCCACTGCGCCAGCGGTGACTCTGCGGTCACCGCAAGACATGCGCTCACGAGCGTTGGTCATTTTCTGGCTCAAATTTTGCCAGTTTTTTTTTTTTTTGTTAAAGCCACTGCGCGTGCCGAGGACGCTCGGCGGTCGCCGCGGGGCCGCGCTCGCGAGCGCTCGGCATTTTCTTGGTATTTTTCCTGCAACGGCGAACTAATTACGGCTTTCAGCCTGTTAAAATCCTGGACTCCTCGTTGAACAGCGTGCGGTAGCTGCGGAAACAGAGTACCCACCACTGTTCCGTGTTGATTTGATCGGAGCTCCTTCCATATCATTTCGTGCGTACAAAAATTACGCTTACCTTGCGGCACGTGCAGAACGGCTGTTGAGAGTCCCGCCAAGACGTCCGGAATCAGGTACGACTTCACGTTGTAGCTCCTGACCCAGGCTATGCACGGGAACAGCCCCAATAGAAACGACGGCGCCCCGGCCAGCGAGCTGCGGCATGATTGGGCCACCCGCTCGGCGAGCTTCGGCTGCGGCTTCGGCTGCGGCTCCCCGAGGGCGTCGTTCGTGAGCGCCTTTCGGTCTACCACCACCCTGGCTTCCGGTGGACACGCCGGAGCTGTAAGGGAGGCAGTAATCTGCCTTTCAGTGTTCAAGATTCGTAAGAATTTAAGGAGAATAAACATCTCATTTGGGGTTTGATGTGTCTGAGTACGCGTGCTTGGACCACGATAACCCTTAGTTTTCGTCATTCCTTGGCTATATATGGGCAGACAACAACACCGCAAGGAGCACCGCTTCATATCCTTCAGTCAATCACTGGCGAATTCATTACAGAACTTTCGCACACTTCTGCAGTTTTGTGCCTCTATAACCTGCTGCAACACGTCGCCACCTCGTTGAGATGCTTACCGTTCAGAGCGGTGGATACCTCAGAAAACAGCCCGACATTGCGCCGCATCGTGTCTTCACACATTCTCCAGGATGTCGCAAAACCGCCAGGGTCACAGATTTCCACAGTCCGCGCTATAAAATGCTCTCGCGGGACTTCACGCACTGTTCATTATCTTCTGACATGACGCCTATCGAGAAGCTTACTATTACGCGCGGAAAGGCGGTGGCTGCTGCGGCGGCTGCTGCAGCGACAACTGCGGGCCACACCGATTTTTTCTTTTTATTTTAAGATACTGCGTCCAGCGTGGCTGTTCAAAGAGGCAGATTTACAGAACAAATGCTGACAGGAAGTGTTCAAAAAAATATACATAAGACCACTCCGCGAAATCAGATTAAGAACTTTCTTGTTCAATTGCACTGACCAGGGACATTGAGTGGCGACCCCCTGATTCGCGTATCAGTGCTTCAAGCTGACGAGCAGCGAATGCAGTCTAACACGTGACGATGTTCACGTCTTCACGTGTCTATATAACTAAGAAAAACGCCGTAAACTGTGCGCAAGAATAACTCAACTCGCATTTAGTTTGCTTGTGAGCGTCCAAACACGCCCCGTGTATGGGGCGTTTTCACATTGGTAATTGCTGTGGTGCGCATTTTAAACACACACACCGAACACACTCTGTGTGTGTGCGCACGCGTGCACGTGTGCGCGCGTGCGTTCCTGCGTGTGTGTGTTGAACCACTTGTAAGTTTGAAGAACTTGTAAGCTTTTGTACAAGCCATCTTTTCCGTGTTTGAAGTTTTCCCAGAAAACTCAACTTGCGGTTTCGTGTTGTATAGTAAAAACTTTTGGGAAACGGGGCACAGCTACTGTTGCCCATGTGGAGTGTTTCGGTGGGGCTGATGGTTTAAACCGAGAGTTTCAACCATCAACGTCATCTGAGCTGTTCGTCTATGCAAAATTTTAGAAATTCTTCTTTAGAAAAACTGCTACTTTGGGCTATCATTGAGCACCTGTCGAAGCATTGAAACTATTGTCGAGCGATCATGTTCTTTCGCAATATAGTCACTTAACTCTTAGATGCGACCCTGCGCGAGAACGGTTCAAGATTATTTTCAATTTATTTCAAATCAACTGTATTTTATATCAGGCATTTATACAGAGATAATATTGGTGTCCATAACATCTGGGCCCTTAGCACAGCTGTGGACCCATGAAATTCGCACATACCCATACACCGACTCAGGTTATAGGACATAAGTTAATTGTACACGATTCACCCAGTAATATTTGCGTGCCACAAAAGGTGGAAAACAATTTGGTTAACACAAATATACGTTATTTATGACAATCGCCACGCAGACATATACGCAGCCCCTGAACTACATAAATTAGCAAGAGCACCGACAAATGGGCAAGTTGGTATGGAGACATAGTGACGAAAAGCGCAGAAAAGCGCAGGACAAAGAGAGGAACTACACAGGACAGCGTTCATCCTGTGTAGTTCCTCCCTTTTATTCGCCGCGGTGGCTGAGGCGTTGCGCTGCTGAGCACGAGGTCGCGGGTTCGATTCCCGGCCTCGGCGGCCACTTTTCTGATGGAGGCGAAAAGCAAAAACGCCCGTGTGTACGAGATTTCTGCGCACGTTAAAGATGCCGAGATGGTCAAAATTAATCCGGAGCCCTCCACTACAGCGCGCCTCATCGCCTGCGTTGCTTCGGCGCGTTAAACCCTACAATCAATCAGTTCCTCTCTTTGGCCTGCGTTTTTCTGCCCTTTTCGTCACTATGTATAAATTAACAGCTTCAGAAAGAGAAAACAGCCCGTCTTCGGAAACCTTCGGCAACCCTGAACCTTTCTATGACACTACGCACACTTAAAAGATGTACAGTCATAAAGAAATGAAATCTGAACACAAAGATATGAACCAAAAACACGTAAAATTCAAAAATACTATTCGTGGACGTCCAATAATGGCGCGCTATTTGTATGTTCGGAAGGAAAGATTTCCAAACATTGTTACTGTATTTAGCAACGCGCTAATTTGACCTAAATGGAAAGAATACGCACTATTTGTGTGTTCTGGTTCATATTTGCCAGATCACGTTTTATTTGTTTATGCATACTACGCGTTATTAAAACAGTTAAAGGTGCCAATACCGAAAACAGCTATAGCTCTCAACCTAAGAACAAACAGCTCTGCTGTACCGAAAAGATAAAGCGTCCAACACACGTGCGACAACTGAAGCAACAGCTTATTTTGAAAAATACTACACGCACAAACATATACAAGAGCGGCGACCAGTAAACACAATTCACCGGTCAGGCTTCACCGGCATGCTGGCGTAAAAAGATCAGCATTTTTTGGCGTGCAATAGATGGGGAGCTGATACGCGTGCTGCCCAGTCTGTTTGTCAAGTCTGCTTGAATGTTATTGTGCCTGACACGGTAGGCACATTTCTGGACAACTTTTTTTTAAGAATGCGCGCATCCACACGTGGAGCAGTGAGAGCTAGCAAGCCATTGCGCACATTCCGTTCACGAGCCTCTATTACATTGTAAGCATGCGCCCTTAACCCATCCTTCAAGCATCTCCCGGTCTGCTCCACATATTATCTCAGACAACTCAGGGGAGCTTCGTAATACCTTCCGCGCCTTAACCGTACAGTCTTTTTTTTTTTACCACAGTTCTGTAGAACTGTGGTAAAGACGCCCGAGCGACGTAGCAACGGAAGTTTTACCACAGCTGCGTAGAACTGCGGGAACACACATAAAAGGGCAGACGCCGAATGCACAGAAGGTGTTCTACTCTCTACAAAATTTCCCCCAGTTGTGACAGACATGATTTTTGTTTAGTGCAGCGCTGGCGTAGTCTTCGTCTTCCCTTTGTCCCGTGCTTCGCGCTGTTTTGTTAAATTATGTACCAACTCTCCCTATCACAACAGATAACACATGCGCACAGAAAGAAAGAATGGAACACGCGCTTCCCTTGGCGCAGAGATAACACAGACCGGCGCAGCCGGCGGAAAAAGGCAAAACACAAATAAACAAACCCAATGTATCGTTCGCGGCATTACCCCCCCTCTAAGAGTGCATCGACCCGATGCTAACATAAGCGACAGTTCGAACAAATGAAAATAAAGGTTCGTCATCGTCCGTAGAAAGGTTTTAAGCGAACCACGTGGACGACTTCAGGCCGCGTGCGTTGTCGTGATGTGCCGGAGTCACCATCGGGGATCACTTCGTAGGTAAGTTGGCCAACACGTCGTAGAATCTGGTAGGGTCCGAAATACCGTCGCAGGAGCTTCTCACTGAGTCCGCGTCGTCGGATGGGAGTCCAAACCCACACACGATCCCCTGGTTGGTACTCGGCGTCTCGGCGTCGGAGGTTGTAGCGGCCCGCATCCACCAGCTGCTGGTCCGTTATACGAACTCGAGCGAGCTGGCGGGCCTCCTCCGCACGTTGAAGATATCCGTGGACGTCGGCGTTGAGGTCGTCGTCTTCTACGTGCGGAAGCATGGCGTCGAGCATCGTAGTCGGCCTTCTACCGTAGACAAGCTCGAACGGCGTCAGCTGCGTCGTCTCCTGGATAGCCGTGTTGTACGCAAACGTGACATACGGGAGCACTTCGTCCCAAGTCTTATGTTCAACGTCAACGTACATTGACAGCATATCTGCGATTGTCTTGTTCAGACGTTCTGTTAGTCCGTTCGTTTGGGGGTGGTACGCCGTCGTTCTTCGGTGATCCGTGTTGCTGTAGCGTAATACTCCTTGCATCAGCTCCGCAGTAAATGCCGTTCCACGGTCTGTGATTAGGACTTCCGGGGCTCCATGTCGCAGCACAACTTGGCTTACAAAGAACTTCGCCACTTCTTGTGCAGTCCCCCTCGGAAGAGCGGCGGTCTCTGCGTAGCGCGTCATGTAGTCTGTCGCTACGACAATCCACTTGTTCTGTGATCGTGACGTAGGGAACGGGCCTAAAAGGTCCATTCCAATCTGTTGAAATGGTCTCGATGGGACGGCGATCGGTTGCAGAAGTCCGGCGGGTCTTGTCGGCGGCGTTTTTCGTCGCTGGCAGTCACGGCAGCTCCGGACGTAGTGGGTGACGTCAGAGGTAAGGCCGGGCCAGTAGTACCTCGCCTTGATTTTTCCAATAGTGCGGGCTGTGCCCAGATGTCCGGAAGACGGGTCGTCGTGGCACGCTTCCAAAATTTCGTCACGAAGGTCCGCGGGGATGACGAGAAGGTAATTCGCTCTTGTTCCGGGGCTGAAATTCTTCTTCACAAGGACGGAGTTTCTCAGGCTGAATGCTGGTAAGCTGCGTTTGAAGGTCCTAGGAACGGCAACGTTGCATCCCTCGAGGTACTCGATTATGACGCGTAAGTCGGGGTCGGCACGCTGCTGGGCGGCTAGGTCGCTCTCCGTCACGATCCCGAAGAACGCGCTGTCTTCATCAGAGTCTTGTGGTGGTGGGTCGACGGGGGCGCGGGACAGGCAGTCGGCGTCGGAGTGTTTCCTGCCGGATTTATAAACGACTGTAACGTCGAACTCCTGCAGGCGCAAGCTCCACCGCCCAAGACGGCCAGAGGGGTCCTTCAAATTGGCGAGCCAACACAGCGCATGGTGGTCTGTTACAACCTTGAATGGCCTTCCATACACGTATGGGCGAAATTTTGAAATCGCCCATATAATAGCCAGGCACTCTTTCTCAGAGGCAGAATAGTTTTTCTCCTCCTTCGACAGACCACGGCTGGCATAGGCGATTACCCTTTCGCAGCCGCTTTGCTTTTGGACAAGGACGGCACCCAAGCCTATATCACTGGCGTCCGTGTGCATTTCCGTTTCGGCATTTTCGTCGAAATGAGCGAGCACGGGCGGGCTTTGCAGGCGTTTTTGCAGCTCGCCGAATGCTTTTTCTTGGTCGTTTTCCCAGCTGAAAGGGGTGCTATCTTTCGTCAAGCGCGTGAGTGGCTCTGCAATGCGTGCGAAGTTTGCGACGAAGCGCCGGTAGTATGCGCACAGCCCGAGAAATCTTCGCACGCCTTCTTGTCTTTCGGCCTTGGGAAGTTCGCAATGGCTGATGTTTTTGCCGGGTCAGGTAGGACTCCCGCGGCGTTGACGACGTGGCCCAAGAACTTGAGTTCCCCGTATGCGAAACGGCACTTTTCAGGCTTCAGCGTCAACCCCGACGTACGAATGGCCTCGAGTACAGACTCCAACCTTGCAAGGTGTTCGTCGAAAGTCCGGGCGAATACCACTACGTCGTCGAGGTATACGAGGCAGGTGTGCCACTTCAGGCCAGCTAGCACAGTGTCCATGACTCTTTGAAACGTCGCTGGTGCTGTGCACAGCCCAAACGGCATCACCTTGAACTCGTATAGGCCGTCTGGGGTTATAAATGCAGTCTTCTCTCGGTCTCTCTCGTCCACTTCAATTTGCCAGTAGCCGGTCTTCAGGTCCATCGATGAGAAGTACTTCGCGTGGCAGAGGTGGTCGAGGGCGTCGTCGATTCGGGGGAGGGGGTACACGTCCTTTTTCGTGGTTTTGTTCAGTCGCCGGTAGTCAACGCAAAACCTTAATGTGCCGTCTTTTTTCTTACGAGTACGACGGGCGCAGCCCAGGGGCTTTTCGATGGCTGTATAATGTCGTCGCTGAGCATGTCGTCGACTTGAGTCCGGATGGCTTCCCGTTCGTGTGAAGAGACGCGGTACGGTGACTGTCGGGTAGGTCGGGCTCCATCTTCGGTTATTATTCGGTGCTTCGCTAGAGGGGTCTGACGTAGTTTTGCGCTCGACGAAAAACATTCGCTATAGCGACGCAGCAAAGCCAATAATTTTTTCGTTGTTCTTGTGGTAGCGCCGGATTCACGTCGAATGGCTGCGGGAGCTTGAAGGTTTCTACGGGTGTGCGTTCAAAGTCGGCGACCGCGATCACATCACTTGCTTCTTGCGTTTCTTCGAGGAACGCAATTGCAGCTCCCTTG
The DNA here is from genome assembly GCA_013339765.2 of Haemaphysalis longicornis. NCBI lineage: Eukaryota > Metazoa > Arthropoda > Arachnida > Ixodida > Ixodidae > Haemaphysalis > Haemaphysalis longicornis. The sequence goes on from CM023455.1 coordinate 113,659,064, forward strand.
TTTAAATGCTGGTACTCTTCGGTGAAATTAGTGACCAAAACGTGAGATTGGCGTTGCTTAAAGTGCGCAATGCCTCTTGCGACGGAGACACCGCGGTCGAGAAGCAACCTTCGATCACTCTCTACGATAGCGTCGATGTCAGAAGCAGCATCCTCACAGTAGACGGCGATCATCAAGCTTGCGCGGGGTGGCAGGGTGATGTGATCGTCGGCGATCCTGACAGCAGCACGGTGATCGGGGTTCGGATGCGGCGTCGTGGAGTGATCGGAGGAAAATGTTATCGACTTGGTCTGCAGGTCAATTATTGCGCCGTTGTCCGTCAAAAAGTCCATTCCGAGAATCACGTCGCGGGAGCAGTTAGGCAGAACGACGAACGCCGCAGGGTACGTTGTGCCGTCTATGGTGACGCGCGATGTGCACGTTCCACTTGGCGTCACGAGGTGGCCTCCTGCTGTGCGTATGTGCGGACCGTCCCATCTGGTCATAACTTTCTTCAGCTTAGACGCAAATGGTCCGCTCATTACGGAGTAGTCGGCTCCCGTGTCTACGAGGGCGACTACATCAAAACCGTCGATGGACACCTTGACGTCGGATGCCGCCTTCCTCGAGTTCCGGGTGCGTCGGGGCGTCGTATCTCGGCTTGTGCGTGTTGACGGTCGGGCACTGTGCGTCGTCGTTGTCCACGTCTTCTCAGCGGACGTCTCGGTCAGGTCGGGTACGCGTCGCGGCGTATAGCTGTCGTCGTGTTCGGGAGTCTCGTCAGGGTTAGGTCGGGTCGTCGGGATGAGGGCATGTCGTGAATCACTGTCTTCGGCGCGTCCTTGCGTCGTTGGAGGGTTTCCGGTTTTTCGCCGTAGAGCAACTTCACCTCCAGAAGTTGCTGCTTTTAGTTTCCCCCGCGTGGGCTGGGGGACCTTCCACGGGCGAAGTCAGCGTTGCTACGGCGGTTCGGCGATTGGTATGGGTAGGGCGACGGCGAACGGTTGAAACGCGCTGGGCCACGGCTGGTTTCAGATAGATACTCGTCGATCTCACGTGGTCGTTGGCCAGGGAGAGGGCGAGGTGCGTCGACGGAGAAACCACGCAGTCCGAGTCTCTTGTATGGGCAGCGACGGTAGATGTGGTCGGCCTCTCCGCAGTGGTAGCACAGAGGACGATTATCGCGAGTTCGCCATACGTCCGTCTTCCTCGGCGTCTGGTTTCGGGCTACCGGGGGTCGGGCGGGTGACAGTGGGCGGCGGTACGGCGGGGCCTCTTGACGGCGTGTTGGAGCAGGGCGGGGTCGACGAACAGCCGCGGAGTATGTCATAGCTTGTGGCTCTCGGGGTACCTCGGATGGCGTAGAAGTTCCCAACGCTTGTTGCACTTCTTCTCTAATGACGTCGGTGAGAGAAGCGACTTGGGGCTGCGGCGGCGTTGGGAGAAGTTTCCGCAGCTCCTCTCTCACTATTGCGCGGATAGTCTCGCGTAGGCTGTCGGCCGGGATCCGCGTGCTGCCAAAGTCGTTCGCATTGGCCGCGCCAACAAAGTTGCGGTCATACTGCTTAGCACGCATTTCGAGGGCTTTCTCAATGGTGCTGGCTTCGGTCACGAATTCGGCGACGGTTTTGGGCGGATTTCGGACAAGTCCAGGCAAACAGTTCCTCCTTCACTCCGCGCATTAAGAAGCGCAACTTCTTTTCTTCCGTCATTTCGGGGTCCGCGCGGCGAAATAGCTGCTTCATCTCCTCAACGAAGATCACGACGCCTTCATTGGGGTGTTGCGTGCGCGTTTCCAACAAAAGGGCGGCTCTTTCTTTCCGCACGACGGTAGTGAAGGTCTTAGTGAACTCGCTTTTGAACTGAGCCCAGTTTGTCAAGGAGCTCTCGTGGTTCTCGAACCAAGTGCGAGCCGAATCTTCCAAGTAAAAGAAAACGTGCCGGAACGTTTCTGCGTCGTCCCACCTGTTGAATTTCCGGACGCGCTCCAGTTTCTCCAACCATTCTTCTGGGTCTTCTGCGGGGGCTCCTCGGAATGATGGCGGTTCCCGTGGCTGCTGCAGAACGACAGGAGGATTGGCTTGGTTGAGCATGGTGCTGGTTGCGACGTTTTTCTTCTTCGTCTTCTCCGGATAGACCGAACTCGGGTGGTAAATCTTGCACGCGGAGGCTGGCTCTTGTTGGACTGGCTTGGCGGCTTCCAGAGGTTGTAGTGGGCATGAAGGGTGCGTACCCAGCACCTCCACCAGATGTCACGTAGCCAAGGACGAAGCAGTTGTTTGGAAAAGAAACAAGTTTATTGGAGCGAACTTGTGCTCCCCTAACAACTGAAAAGAATACAGAGGCGGCGAAGCAGTGGTCAACAAAGTGACGTTACGTGCGTCGGCGAGCGTCGCAGAATCGAATGCCCCGGCGTCCGCACTGCAGGCTTTTTATCTTTTGGCGCGCGTGGTTCTCGAAACGTCGATTCGCATCGAGAACATAGTAGATCCAAGAAGATTATTCTGGGCTGTTCACGTTAGATCGGAATGCTCTCCCTATCACAACAGATAACACATGCAGCACAGAAAGAAAGAATGGAACACGCGCTTCCCTTGGCGCAGAGATAACACAGACCGGCGCAGCCGGCGGTAAAGGCAAAACACAAATAAACAAACCCAATGTATCGTTCGCGGCAATATGTCTAGATGTAGTGTTCGGTCTGTCCTTACCTTTCGAACGCCATGTCAACGTTTCTATAAAAAATATGCAATATGGATCGTTTTCAATTTAAATGTTTTGTTTAAGTTACTTGAAGTGTATTGTTAAGTATGACGTAAGTTGCCTACTCTCAATAAAAAAAAACCCACCCTTCCAGAAAATTTGGAATGCTGTTAATGATGATTTGCGGTTACGTCAATAATCAATCAATAGTAAAAGGGATTATTTTACCTGTAATAAAGCGATGTTCACCGTTGTATCACTTCAGCCTATTTCTTCTCTATTCACAAACTGTGAATGCAACTATATTCCTCTGGACCTGGTTAGCGAGAAATACAGCTCATTGTGGCTCTTAGGAACGTATTTAGCCTTTTTTAATGTGTTTGCAAGGCTCAATTCCCCAGTAATTCTCGTTCCACCGGTAAGATGTCACCACTTTGAAATCATAGGATGTTCCTGATTTTCGGCGTTTGCAAGGCGTTGTGCTATCTGTATCGCTTTATTTTAGAACGGCTCAATTAGGGCAGTTGCCAAAGCTTCCACTATCTCGAAACACTGGCTTCAGAACTGCCACCATGTACAAGCAGTAAATTGTGTGGAGTCGGTGCAAATTCACAAAGCGGAAATGTAGCCCAAAGCAGAGAAGACACAACGCTAAAGAACGTGCGAAAAAAATTCACTTTTCCTCTTTTCGGGGCATTCCCTATTTTCGCTGTGTTTATGCCCAGTTCCACAATATCTAATGCATAACCACCGCGAAAAACATTGCCGAATCGTAAAGCTGGGGCTAGAACTTAACAACGTCAATGAATCGCACAATAAAAGACATGATTCTCTCTGAGTTTCAAGAATCCCAAAAGCAATGAAATGATGGAATGAACAAGTATTTAAAAAGCCCAGATAACGCGTACATAGCGAACCTTACTACCCAAGAAGAAAGCCTAAATTGTCCCAGAAGGTTGTGTTGATGCACCAGCGGGTCAGTGGCTAATAAGACATACTGTTTTATGTGATCGCAATTGGTATAGCTGTACCTTTCAAGGTTCTTTTGGTACGATTTTAGTGAAATTTTTTAACTATACCAAAGAATAATGCGAAAGTCATCTTCGACACATAGAGGTAGCGTGGATGCTTGAGTTTCTCCAACGTCGGAACCATGCTAAGCCCCATGCCAATCAGCAGCCACTCGAATCCCAATATTTTTTCCGCACAAGCCTGGCTCTGCTGTATACTAACAATAGATGGAACATGTTCCGGTCTATTAGGTTTTAAGGCACCCAAAACTACGCTGCTAAGGCACAAATACATACTCAAATACATACTCGTAGCTTACAACCATCGCGGCTATAAGTATCTTGCGATTGAATTTTTCTGCAGTCACCCTTTTCTAGCTAAAGCCCACTCCCTCTTTCAAAAACAAAGTAACTCGCGTGCTTTGACAGGCTTCTTTAGCCTCTCACCGAAAATATCACATGATAGCCATTATGCTCCGTTAATACTTATTCCACACTATTTGTATCTCCAGAACCGAGCTTAGGACTTTTAAAAGGTTTTTAGCCGTTCCTTTTCTCGGGTAGACGAATGCATGATTTGCCTGGGGAGGCTCTTAAGGGGCCAGTGCATCAGCATCAAGATGTGTGCAAGATGAGTGCAAGGTTAAATCAATGCATCAGTGCCAGGAAGAAATCGGCTGGATAGCTAAATGAAACCTATCCAACAGCAGCTTTTTTCTTCGATTGCAGGACGCTCTCTACCCGCGCAAGGTCCGAGGTGCACTATAATCTAGTATTTCGTACCTGCATCACAAAACGATGTCTCCTGAGTCACCACGTGGTCATTCATGCTTCTGTAGGTGTTTTTCGACGCACAACAGATGCGGACGCCTGGATGCCTCACTTCCTCACGGCGGTACAAAGGCAAGAGGGCGTTAACAGCTGAACGACGAACCTTCTTCTCTTTGTTTAGGCTGTTCCCCACATTCAAATCCACTTAGCGCATGCTATATCGTTCCGAGCAGCAGTCTGTTCTGGTTCATAAGGCAGGTCACTATCATAAACGTCGACAGGAAATACCCCCGTTGCGGATTCCAGGCGTTCACACACACTTCGAATGGGCTGCGCACACGGACAATGTATCGATGCTGGATATTGCCAGGCAGCGTGGTTATCACCTACTCTTCCTTTCCGTTGTTCTCTTGACACATATCGTACCTTCTCCCCTAGCTCGTCCATCTTGGCAAACAGTAAGTACCTTTTATCGCACGGGTAATCGTCGTGCCGACTAATCCTCATGACCGATGTCAAAAATGTCTTTTGGTAGCTGGAGGCCACCGCGCTTAGAACAAAGCCAACTCCAAGGAAGCAATGCATGGTTTCAGTGCAGAGCTAATATTACCATATGTCAACTCGGCAGCCACCGGTGCTCATAGAGGGAACTTCGTTTCTGAAACAGCGCTAACTAGAAACAAGATAAACAAGATATAAATGCACTACACTTTATGTGCCCGCCGTTCCCGTCCAGTACCAACACGTGCTTCGTCTAAGTATGCCATTTCCTTTGCAGTTAGTGAGATTGAAGGAGCACTGATGCAGTCATCCCCCAACCGTACAATCTCTTCTGCTTCGATTATCTGTCTTGTGGTCTGATTTCCACTTCTGCTGCTCTGGTTGCCACACGCTTGGGAATGTGAATCTTCCGGAGCACGTGCGGAGGGTCTTGTCCTGGGACCGAAGTTTGCCGTTCCACCAAAGCGGACGGCGCCGGAACTTGTGGCCCTTGTGAGGCAGGTGTCCTGACTTGCACCCGCAGGTGAGACCGAGAGGTGTGTGTCTGAGGGGGTGGACGTTATAAGACGGTCCAAGCCTGCTAGTTCCGGTTACCATTGAAAGGTGTGTCGACGTTCCTTGGGACAAATGAACTCTCTCTGATTCCTGCTGATAAGGAAGGTGGATTCCTTGTTCCACCGAGAGGAACCTTGCTGCTCAAGGGATCTGAGGCAATCTTGTCACACTTAAAAAAGTGCAATGAGGTGCGTTTGTCAATAGTGAAGACGAAAGCGAAGAATCTTTCCAGCAGACTAGACCTGAAAGGGCCTGGCATACGAGTTAATTAAGAATACCAAAAAGTCAAGCTTAGAGATGTTTTTGCCGGGAAGACACACAAGGTTGATTGCCCGTTACGAGTTATATCAGAGAGAGGCACGTCGCAAAAGACAATGGGCCTGTTCATTCAGCAGAAGCTCAAAATTTTGGCCATTGATGACCCGTTTCTGGTCAAGAACTCGAATGAGGTTATAGATTAGTTTACGGCCCACCCCCACACTGCGTTCAGCATGTTCTCGGTAGATATAAAGGATTTATTTTACTCGCTGCCACACGAAAAGTTAATGTGCGCAGTAGAAGAACGCATTGACAGTTTTGGCACCGTTGCATTTCAGAATAAAATAGGAACGTTTCTGATTTTCTCGAGCTTTTGCACATGTACCTCACGCCAACGTATGCCACTTGGAACGGCGATGTGTACCTGCAAAAGCAGGGTGTTTGCATCGGATCATGCGTCACACAATATTGAGTGACATTTTGTTAGCCAGGTGCGATCGCGATCTGCTTTCACAAAATGTAGCCAGTGTTGTTAGGATTTTCCGATATGTAGACGACTTCTTGGTGGTCCTCGAAAGAAGGTCAGGTGAGTTGCATTTCTTGCTGACTGGGTTTGATGAGTGCCTTGCTCCTCTGACGCTGACGCTGGACTTAAGGTTGTATCTGAGGAACGACCATGTCTGCTGGAAGTATGAGCCGCGGGCTAACAAGTCATTACTGCCGTATCACTCGGCTCACTCGAAGCTTGTGAAGAGGGAAATTGAGAATGTGTGCCTAACCAATGCCCTCCAAAATCTTGTCATCACGTTGTTCATGATCAGGTTGTACGGCTGGCAGCATCTGGGTATCCTGAACATTTATTAATTTCTGTGTCCGAGGACATTCATGAGAGCGCAAAATCGAAACGACTGCCACATGACCCTGCGCAAGATAAGCAGCCGACAAACAAAAAAAAAAAACGACAGTGGTGCCTTACATTCACAGGGTTTCCCATGGCCTAAAACGGATAGGGAAGCGGGTAGACGTTCGCGTGGCACTTTCCGCGCCACATAAATTGTTATGCTTGTCCCGAGTAAGTAGTGGAGCCACCAAGCAATCTCGAGGAGGTCAGACTAAGCACCAGAATCGTTATGTGAAGTGTGTTCAAGGTATCGCGAACCGCATTTCTCTTTCATGTGGAAAGTGCTACGTGGGACAGAGCGGCCGATGCCTAAATTACCGCTTGCGAGAACACGACTGCAACGTGAAAAGGAGGCTGACAGCGGACTTGGCAGAGTATTCTCGGAATCACAAGTGCGTACCGAAGTGTGAGGAGTACGGTGTTGAGCAGAAGTGGCAAACAGACCTCAAGGGAGAAAATCGAAGCAGAAGAGATTGTACGGTTGGGGGACGGCTGTATCAGTATTCCTTTAATCTCACTAACTGCAAAGGAAATGGCTTACTTACAAGAAGCACGTGATGGCACTGGACGGCAACGGTGGGCAGGTAAGGTGTAGTGCATTTAATATCTCGTTTATCTGCTTTTATGCTGGAGTGTCACTATATCAAGCATGTATAAGTGTTTCCCGTGTCAATAAAACATCGGTTGGAAGTCAGCGCTGCGTATGTCTCTTACTTGTGCTTGTCTGTGTCTTTATTACGCTGTAAATTTAACATGTTGAACCAACTAGCCCAGACGTCAACGTTACTATGTTGTTTTCACTCGGGAGTTATGCAACAACGATCCCGAGTTTCAACTCTCCTGCGTGTACAGCAAAACCTGTATATCGCTACCCCCAACGGTTTCGTCTCCGTGGGCAAAAACGATCTCTGTGTGCAAAAAAATTGGTCGCCGTCCCGCCCTGCGAAAGTGGATGTCCAGCAACGCCGTTGTAAACCACTACAAATGGTGACGAACGAGCGTATGAAAAATTTTTCGTCCTCTCTGTCCGAGGCAGCCCGGACAAGAGGCCTCCTGGACTTAGGAGGCTAAGCACGCCCGTATATCCCTTCCCTTTAAAGGAGCCATGAAGAGAAAATACAACTTCGTTTAATTTGAAAGAACTAGGATTCAGTATCTCACTCAGCTCCATACAGCCACAAAAGATGTTTTTAAAAAAAAAAAAGCAAAAAGAATTAAAAAACTTTCGAATTTTGCGCCACAGTGACGTGTTATGAGCAAGAATGACGTCATACGGGCCAACAATAAAACATAATTTTCAGTGCGTTAACTGCACGTTAGCATTCAAATGATGCGGTCAAATGGAACTAGAGGCCCCATTACAGACGTCCAGTCATGTGTCGTCGCGACAGGTCAGTTAGGCGGCCGCCAATCGCACAAACAAGGTTCCGTGACGTCATAGAAAAGTTGCGGGAAATTGGCTAGGGGGGTCGCGACTGCTTCACACGTTTTCTTCAATATCTCCGTTATTTGTTCGAAGATTGCGATGATATTGGTATCATTGTTATCGGGACTAAGCCGTCTCTTTAATAAACCCAACTTGTATTTTCTCTTCATGGCTCCTTTAAGCTCAATAAACGTTTTGCCATCCATCCACAACTCTCAGTCGGCTTGTCGCTTGCGCTCGGCTATAGTGTCACTAGATAAGGGTACTGAGTATCGGCACACTTTTCTCGTATTGTTCCCTGCCGCCGCCATGATCATTGGTCAGTGACATTTGTTTACACTGCGATGGGTTCATTGGTGCGTTTTAGCCGGTCAACTCTGGCCGTCTTAGCTTATCCTCCCTGCTCTGCGGCTGCACGCCACTGACGTCGTCCGAATGCGAATCAAAGATAACGCATGTAACAGCACCGAAGTGTGTTCAAAGTTGCGGCAAATTCTAGGTCTTGCCTAGCCTGACGCATGTTGTCGGTGTGGTGCGCACGCGCGCGTGCGTAGATGCGTGCGCGTGTGCTTGTGCGTGTGTTTGTGTGTGTACGTGCGTGCGCGCACTCTGTTTGATCCTTGTTGCATCGTCTATCCGGAAATCTGGTGTGATAAGTGTAGCAAAAACAGTGCAGTCGGCAGAAGGGGGTTTTGAAAGTCCAAAAACTTGCTTCCGTGCGCCCTCTTACAATCAATGGATCAATGGAGACAGCAGAAAGGAGTTGCGGAAGTCGAAACTCCCAGAAATGTTTCCGAATTCTCTTCCCCTTTGGCCACCGAGCAGTAACGAGGTGAAGAAAAAGGAAAAAGAAAGAAAAAGGCGCTGGGACCCCCCCGCTTGCGTTCTCATTATTTGCAACAGGTGTTCCTCAAGACGGTAGAGAGATATTACTCGCTAACTTAGTAAAATATACCTTACCGCTTTGTGCGGGCGTCTCCACATCCACCGTGAACGCCTCGTTGCTCCTTCCGAAGTCAGGCATAGTTTCCCGCATCGCACGGCTTGTACAATCCACTCGTTCACGACTACACACGCGCGCGAAGACTACGCGCGATGCTCGCTCTTCGAATGCCGCACAAGTCGCATTTTGAAGTCCGGAATGGTGACACCAGATTTTTGGAGCCCTACTGCCTGATTAAATCACCGGTCCTCCCATCGTTGTTGATAGTAGTCTATAGGGTCAGATTATTAATGACAAGATAGTTCGAGCAGTTTGTACCACCACGAGTAGCGACAACTCGTTTTTTCAAGGGGCAGGTGGTTTAACACCCAAAAAAAAAAACAAGTGTAGGCGAAATACCGAAGGAGTGAATAGAACTAGACTCAGTCGGTTGCCGCCTGGTAGTACACAACAGAGGTGGTACGAAGGGACGAAATCAACGTCGACTTTGAGCAGGGCAAAGCCGCAACAATCGAAATGGTACGAAGGGGCAAAATCTACGTCGACTCCAAACAAGGCAAAGCCGAGTTAGTCCGACTTCACAGTACACGCTCGGCAGTTCTGTTGCCTTTCTTTCCCTTCCCAGCAATCACTGATACCAGAACTCGTCCTTCACAGTCACTGTGCACTCGAATATAGACACGTACGTAATACATCCAGTCCAACCACAGCTGTTTTCGTCTCGTCGCAGATGTTTTAACGGACAGTGATGAAAGGCGGCAACCCATGTAAAACACTGCGCGCCGAACCACATGCGCTTCCTCCCGCGCTGCCGTTTCATCCGAGCGAGGTAGAGGCTGACTAAAACAAGCCGCGCTAGGATGCAACCTGGCGCCCAACGTGGGGCAAGGGAGTTGTACGATACCCGTACGCCCTCTCCACTCCGCGTCTGAAGCTGTCAATACACCGTCGACTACGCCGAGGACGCGGCGAATAGCGCACGTTTCGACACTATACGTCCAATGAAGACGCGGCTTTCTTTATTTTTTTACTTTCCTTCCTGAATGCTTCAACGATTTGCGCTCCCGGTGAAGGCGCGTGCGCACTGCTTTCCGGGTTCTATACTCGGAAATCGAGCGAGCGATTTGCCTCCGGCCTCTGTTGCGGATACCGGTCTGTGGCGACACCGGCGAACGTGTGTCGCGTTGCGAAGTCGAGCGGAAAAGCGGAAAAAACATACATTAAGCTGGCTACGGCGGCCGATTCAACATGCCCTATGCATTCTGAAAGCTTGGCTCAGGAAGTCATCGGCGGACACTGAAGCTTTGGTTACTTTAATGAATTTCCGTATCCGTTTAATAAGCGACGCATTGTACATGTTATTTCTAACAGCATCGATGTTGTAGAAGCTGTAGGTTCGACGTTGCAGGAAAAAATACCGACAAAATGCGGAGCGCTCGTGAGCGTGTGCCTCGCGGCGACTGCCGAGCGTTCCCGGCAGCATCTTTCCAAACGCTTCGCTGCACAGAGCATCCACGTGACATGTGTGATGTCACTGCGCTCTCTGTTCTTTTGAGCGCCAGCTAAAACAGGCCCACCGATCGGGCTCTGTGGCCTCGATTTAGAGTACTGAGTGCCAGCGCTAACGGCTTGGGTTCGAGCCCCAGCAGGTCTATCTCTTAGTCTTTTTTTTCATTGCTTAATTTTTGTAACTGAAAACTACGCCTTCTTTTCGTTAATAATAGTGAGTTGGTACGTTTTAGGTCGTCTTAGGTTTCGGGCGGATCCAATGACCACGTTTAATTAGCGTTTTGCATCGCGCAGACAAACATGTCACGTGGGGGCTCTGTGCAGCGAAGCGTTTCAAAATACGCTTCCCGGCACGCGCAGTGGCTTTAGCAAAAAAAAAAAAAAACTCCAGCGCTGTCGTCGGCGCTACCGCGCATTTAATGCTTGGCATAAGGAACACGACGGTATCGATGCATATGACGATGACTACTACTAGCACAGGACAAAGCAAGGACGGAAAATGCAAGTAAATAATTTCAAGCTTGTACAAATGCGTGGTATTATGTCCTTCAGTGCTCACGTAGAAACAAATGCTGTGGCTTCGCTATGGTTCAAGCTTTGCGCTACTTGTGCAAGCTTCGCTAATTGAGCATGTGGAAGTCTACAATGCACCCACCCCTCGCCGCGAAGAAGACGACGACCTCTTCGATGCATATGAACCAACATTACTAGCACCGCTGCTTGCAAATAAACAATGATACTGAAACTTAACTCGTGTACGGCAATGGTCACCTACAACAGCTTCGCCATTCAAGTGTGCAAGCGTCCTTGATTTTTTTCTTATATTATAGGTTAAAACATTGCTGACGGAGTGCTACCCATTACTCGGTGCCGTGTCGGAATATAATACCGTTGCTTGTAGCATAGTTCGGCCAATAGTATTTAGGATAGTCAAATTAAAAGCGGAAATTTTAGCTTTATGTGAACGGCTTAGCTTTCTCTCTTTTGTAGCGATTACGTTACACTCAAACGATGAAGGATTCAGTTTGTCGAGTTTAAAGACATAACTTGAAACACAGCGCGTGACACGGGAGCTACGTTTTCATTAGTCGATCGATTTTAATGCGAAGTTTTCTCTGCCGGCTATGGCAGTGCGAACATTGCAATACTTTTTATCCGCACAAAAATTGCGCAATTGGTGAAGTGACGACATTTAATTGATACTACAACAATGTGAATGCCTGCTTTCAATCTTCTGACTGCCAAAGCCTCACTTTTTTTTGTATTTTCGCAGATGAGAAGAAACAGGAGAACCGATGTTGATCTGTTTCTCCCGTTCAAGGTCCCCCAATTGGATCTGAAGACAGAAGGCAAATAACGCTACCTCCATACAAAAAAAATACTACATGTGAACTGAGAAGTGACGTGCTTTCTAATACTGCACGATCTACAGAGAGATAAAGCTCATCCACACCACAAATTAACTATTTTTGAAAGTATTTTGTTCAGAATACCAAGAGCAGAAGTGAACATTGGATCGCAACCAATCATGTTTTATTTAAGGTGGGGGGGGGGGGGGGGTTTATTGAACATGTGATCTAGCGACAACCGGAAAGTATACCTTAGCCGAAATCAAGAACCCTACCTGCTTTTTGCCAGTTTGGAAAGAGTGCCCAAAAAAATACGTTCGATTTATTGAGGAAAACGGAAATGAGAGAAAAAAAGGGAAAAATAGGAGCCGTTCCTCTCAGTGGGGTGGATGGATGGAAAAGCTGTATGAAATACACGTCGCACACATGGTAAAAGAGCATGCATGCATTAATTATTGCCGTCATTCTGTAATGGTAGTGACTGCGGCTTTGTGATTACCCAATAAAACTTAGAAAGACGAAAGTTTTATCCTAGCAGACGAGCATGCGGGCTGTGCGTTTTTCCTCGTAGAAACCCATGTATTGGCAACAGACGAGAATTCCACAACCTTTGCAACCCCGCTGCGAACTACCAAATAATGAAAAGATAATGAAGCTCGCCGTAATAATATCTTCGTCGTAGCGGGTAATTATCACATATTTTGTAGTGGGATAGTTTCGATACCAAAAAGGGGTTGCAGCCATTTTCTGCAACCATGATCGTCTCGTAGATATTCATGTATTGACAGCAAACGGGTTTTCTATAATGCTTACAACCTTACTGCAAAGCAACTAATTGTGACAAGTAAATGAAACTCGGACTAAGAACAGACTCGTTTTAGCGGTCAATTGTCATGCAATTTTTGTTGAAAAAGTTTCGATAAAGCAAGAGTTAATGCCGTTTTCTGCTGAGCACTCACGATAAACTCGTTGCCTACGCAGAGGCAAAATGCACAAAACCCTCGCCATATTTAGCTTTGCACTTAACAACTGTACGACGCTTAACCTTCGCCTTAAGTGTGCAATGCGATAGCGTTATCTTACTCGGGGAGGAAGACTCTGAATAGTGCACCCGACGCAGACATACGGCCCCGCATCCATCAGACCTGTGCCAACAGCGAGGGCGCGCTACGGCGTATTACACCATGGTTATGACGTCATCGTAACCCCAGCAGGGCCCGCGAGTGGTGAAAACTTTCCGCTCCCGCTCGCACGCCATCTGTTGGCGCAGCGCCTTACGATTGCGAGGTTTCACTGGGTACTATTAAAACAGCAGCATGACGCTCCCGTTCAAACACCAGCATGATACCAGACGAGGGGTGACAAATCCTGCTGTCGTGCGACGAACATTAAAGTTCAGGAATTCAGAGACACTTGTTATTGCAAGGTCCCGTTTAAATCACCTGTGAAAAGGGTGAAATTAACAGAACACCAAAAAAAGAAATAAAACAGGGCTCGTCCGGGATTTGAACCCGGGACCTCTCGCACCCGAAGCGAGAATCATACCCCTAGACCAACGAGCCGCGCTGCCTCAAATTACCTGTCGCCCCTTACGTTCTTCTAACCTCATACAGGATCTTTAGTGTCGGCGGTACATTCTCTGTACTAATGTTCGCTAAGAGGTTCTCATTGTGGGACAAGTGAGAAAATCGGTACCTGTGTGATTCAGCGCACAAACAAGAAAATATTTCAGAGGATATTAAAAATGCGTGCTGATAATTTGCGCGCCGTCTCAGTTATAAACTTCCCGTTTCATATTGATTTCTTAAAAGAAATTGCTTTAATTTGATTCATTCATTGATTTGTATTTTTTGTTGGCTGGCTGCTTTGCGAGGATTTGCCAATCGCTATTAGTAAGCATACATTCCTACTCCATTTGGTAATCAACCGGTTTACAACAACCTGCATGCTCGTAGGATCGATATCCCTTTATAAAAAGGTCGTTTGTTGGGGCCGTAGCAATTATTCCCCTGCACACCCCTTCTCCAGTGTCGAGTAGCAATCCGGACTCTAAGCCTGGATAACCTCTCGGCCTTTCCGTTTGCTTCTCTCTCTCTCTCTCTCTCTCTCTCTCTCTCTCTCTCTCTCTCTCTCTCTCTCTCTCTCTTCTCCTCTCTCTCTCTCCCTATCCAATGCGGTGTGCTCCTAGGATTAGTCTAGTGGATTTTTTGCAGAAAGTCGGCCAACACTCAGCCCTCAGCGGTGGACACACTGGTGGAGCCATGAGGACAAACACAAGTTCGGTTCATTCGAAAGATTGCCTCGATAGAATCATACTGACACCACTGTTAACGCACACTTCACTAAAATAAGCTACATAATTAGGAAAAAACGGAATGGCCATGCGACCCACCAGCTCATTTCCCGCAACAGAACCTAAGATGTCATATGAGCCCAGCTGTGCGAATTGCTGAGGACGGAAATAGCAAACGCAAATAAGGCACGGCTTATAGGCTTTCCGATAGAACTATTTTCGCTTAAGTGTAATGCATATTCATTTTACAGCGGTAAGAATGGTGCGGTAAACAATGAACGTTACAAAAACGCACGTAAGCATAGAAGTACCGACGCGCACTGCTGTGGTACTGGGCGCACTATGCTTGTTTTAGCTGCACAGCACTCCGCCGCTTTGAAGTTGTTTTACAGGATACTGGCCGATTAGCGTAAGTGGCCTTGTCTTACGTGACCCTGTTTGTCGAGGATACCCAGGTTTCATGAGACGATCACTTTTTACTGTAACAAAAACAAGCCAGGTGCAAATACGCTCAAAAACAAAGCAATGGAGGATAACAGTTCGTGGATGACTATATCAGCGCCATCTCGGAGTGCTGACGGACAGCAGGGCCGCAAACCCGAATGACGCAGTGGAAGTTCGCTTGAATACAAGCGCTTATGACGTCATTGCTGACATTACGAAAACCCACGATTTGGCGGGAGAATCAAAATTTTAACTTAAATTGATCAATTTCTCAGTGATACTGCATCATCTGCTGCCGGACAAGCGCTGGAGGCACTATAAAACGCGAAATCTTTCGACTAAAACAAACTTGTATTCTGTCGTCATGGCTCCTTTAACGCGCCGGCGTCATGGGAAAGGAAGCGTCGTGCAGGAACGCCGTTGCGGTTACGCGTTTTGACCCGTCGATTCACCCTTCTGCAGCTTCATAAAGAGATTTTAATGCGTAGCATTCTTTGCCGAGTACTCCCACAGCCAGAAGCGTGTAACGCCCTGCATTTCCACAAAAATGCAGATATCGCGCAAGTTTCACCTGCAGTCGTTGTGATAGCCTAAATGGAGAGGACTGGTTTAAAGAAATTTTGAAAATAAAAAAAATATAAAATAATTACGGGAAATGGCGAAACGTGTAACGCAATGCATTTCCACTATATTAACGCAGATTTCGCGAAAGTTCCAAAATGTAATCCTTAGAATAACGTAAATGGAGATAATTGGTCAGACGAAATTTTGAAAAACTAAAAAATAAGAAAAATATTTAAAAATTCCGCAAAATCGCAGAACGTATAACGCATACAATTTCCACAATAATGCAGATTTGGCAAAAGTTCCACCTGAAATCGTTATAATTGCGCAATATGAGATAATTGGTCGGACAGGATTTAGAAAAAACAAAAATAATTGGCTGGAAAAAACTCACACTCAAGACAGGTGGCATAAGAATGCTTAGGGATGCCACCTGCCCGGTTTTCGATCGGTCCGTCTGGTTTTTTAGACCGCGGGCCGGTTGCCGGTCCGTACTTAAAACCGGCCGTCTTTGGCCACTTTTTTGGCCGTCGTGCGCGATTATTTAATTTTTGGCATTTTATAAGCGTTAATTCAGCAACTACGACGATAAATAGGTGTCGGCAAGCTGCGCGAAGACACGCGAGCCGAGAAAATATGCGGGCGAGCGCGGGTGAAATGCAAAGAAGTAAGAAGAGCTTTTAATAGACGAAGTATGTGCGGCACTTTTCAGTGCAGCACATTCACAGCAATAAGAAAATTTTCAGTAACTTTCAGTACAAGCGTTATGCATGTGACATTGCATGTCATAAAACATGGATTCTTTTTTTTCACCCCAAATTCAATCTTCTAAATACTACGCCCCCCCCCCAACCCCCTTTCCCTGAAGGGCCGTTTTTTTTTTTTTCGGGAAAGGTGGCAACCCTAAGAATGCTACGCATTAGTAGTTAGTTCTCAGAATTTCTGAAGAATTTTTTTGTTATTTTGTAGACGCTGCTAATACCATTTAGCATCATAAAGCCCGATGCCCATGCACTGCTCCGTACATGTTTGCTAGCGGTACGGATAAGTGAAAGATGTCTGGAAAACGGAACGTACAATGCGCGCCTTCAGCGTCTGCCGTTTCATTTTGGCAATCTCCAGAGTAATGCGCCATTTCTACACGCCATCTTGAGAGCTGCGTTTCACTGCCGGTCACGACTGCCGCCGTTAATAGCACCCAACATTTAGGCAGCAGAGTTGTTTTGGTGCAGGCAAATTCGAGCCTGCATGCGTGCTTCGCTCTGCTCATGCTGACGAACGTTTTGACAGCTGTTTTACCTCAAACGTGCTTGCCTCTTCTTCTTTGATTTGTTTTTTTTTTTTTTTTTGAAAAGAGCTGTTTTGTGATACAGTTTCACGTGAGTCTCACGGCTACCGCAAGTTTAAAGCGGACATTCCGGCAAAAGAGTTGTGTCAGTGCAGCCAAAAATTCGAGCATGTAGGTGTGTCGCTCTTGTTTTGACATTTCGAACGCAGTATATCGGTAACACGAACTAGGACGTTGTTGTTTGTTTTTACATTATGCGCATTCCATTGGAAGGACTGGATTGGAAGGACTGAAATGGGTCTATAGTTGTTGATATTGTCCTTGGACCACCTTTATGCAATACGGCTATCGGGCAATTTTCATTGCATTCGGAAAGATGGCAGTAGTGAACGCTTGATTACAAATGTGAAGCAAAGGCATGCACAAAAAATTCGCGACAGCTTTAACAGGCTGAGCCTTAATGTCGTCGTAACCGGACCACGTGTTATTAGATAAATATTGCAGAAAAGAATATATTTCCACTTCCGTGCATGGTGAGAGAAAAATAGTGTTATTGGAAACAGACAAATTTCGTTGAGGGATCCTTAAGCGGAGGAAAGCGGCAGGGAAGCGTTTACTCGTAGTATACTTGTGGTTAGAATGGCGCAGGATGATTACAGCTGTTACCAATACGACACCACAAGAAGCTACCTACACTGCAAATCATGCGCCAAGGATTGTTACGCTGTAGTCAGATGGTTGCGTTAAGGTTACCAGGTCCGGTAAAATTCTAGCCTCTTCCCTACCTAGAGAGTTGAGAGTTCAAGAACAGCTTCCTGCTGTAGAACGATACAGCGCCTTCATTGACGACAGCTTGCAGCTCTTCGCAAAACGTCAGATCTGTATTGACTTGGTGCTTGGGCTCTCGCATGTAATTGCGTTTGATATTAACGCAACGAAAATCGACCAACAGTTTCTGTAGTTCGTTCCCTTAACTCTCTGTAGTGCTTCTTGTCGTTTACAGTTCCGTTAACCAATAGATGCACTCGATTCACTTTACTCCGCGCTTCTGAGCAAGCACAAACCTGAAACATTCCGCGTTGACGTCCAATATTTGTGTTGGGCGCATTCCATTCACTGTGACCACACACATATTGTAACAAAAACAGACGGCAGCCTGTATTCCTCTCACGTATGAAGCGGTCAGCAAAACACTTACCGGAATTCCCAATATCTCCGTAAACGACGGATCCGGGTTGTACGACGAGCAGCGCGCGATAATGAGCAATTATTGTATGTGGTGTTTGAATGCGCCTGTGGCATGGCAATTACCTCGGGTGGCTTTAAACGGCTATTGGGTAGGGCAGAACTTGACAGCTATTACAAACCTTTCTGAACATTCGGATCACGTTCTTCGTTCGCGCGCTTCCATAAAAAAAAAATGAGGAAGCCCGGAAAGCTTTAAAATTATCTGTAAAATATGCAGGTTAGAAAACGTTTGCAGGTAGACGACAAAGGGTTTGAAATATTATTTTTGTCGTCTGGCTGCGTGTGCAAGGACATCCTTGACTGAGGACGTTGCCCATGCGATCCAACGGCTCTACCATTTCCGTTTCGCTCGGAATAAACGTTCATTCCTCCCTGTAGTTTTTACCGTCGTCTGTGGCCACCTGCACCGATCACACATGCGAATGCATCGCAAAGTCACCCTTTTCAGAGGGGATAGCCGAAAGTCGCAGTTCCAAATTGATTTCTGAAAGGGGCGATGAAAGATGTCTTTTACTTAAAAAAAAGACTAGACAAATGAAAAATTCAAATTTTGCGCCACACGACGACACCAGTGACGAAATGGGGGTCGGGATACTGAAAACGTAGATATCAGTGACTTAACTGTACGTCAGCGTTCAAGTGTCACGATCAAACGAAACTAGTGGCACCACTCCAATCGCACCATCATGTTTCTTGGCGGTGCATTTAATTGGTAGCCGCCAAGCGTGGCAACCAAGTCCCTGTGACGTCATTAGCGCTGGGCTACAATTGACTGGTCAGTCGCCACTGCTTCGTGTGTTTTTCTAAGTATAGGCGGTATTCACTGAAAAATTCAGCTGTCAGTTTCTTCGCTTGGCAACCCCGGAAACGGCCGCGGACATGGCGCGGCTTGGCAACTGCGCCCGCACGCCGACGAAAAAAAAAAAAAACACCAGCGTGCGTCCTCTGCTCCGGTTCAACTCGATTTTCAACGGTGGGGTTAGTGTCACTAGATAAGATACAGAGTCCCGTGACTGAGGCACGCAAGTGAGCAACGGCGGCCATTGTGGTGTTTATCAGTGTTGCCAGATTGCCTCTTTTGCGGCCTCACCGCTAAATTTGACGAGGTCATTTGTAAACAACACTGCCGAAGACGCATAAGCACGGCATCCTCGGACACACTTTGATGCTAAAATGCACCTACAAGCGTTATCTTTGATTTGCGCTCGGAACGACGCCAGTCGCGCGCAGCCGCAGCGCAGGGAGGACAAGCTGAGGCTACCACAGTTGCCCTGACAGAAGACGCATAAACAACAAAATGGCGGTGCCCATGAACCGTCTCAGTGTAAACAAATGTCACGTGATGCGAACTGACCAATGATCACGGCGGCAGCACGGAACAATAGGAGAAAAGAGTGCCGATACTCTGTAACTTTAGCTACTGACACTAGGTGAGGTCAACAGAGATATTATTCGCACTCACATTGCAGTCGAGGCATTACTTCGCATTCGGTGGGGTAGAATTTGGAACATCCAAAGCACATAATGTGCTTAGAACGGACAAGTACCGCCATCCCGCGAGCCCGACGTAACCAGTGACTCACATGACCAGTGACTCATAGACGCACTCACACGGTTGCCTGCATGCGTGCCTCGCCAGGGAATACAACCTATAGCGTATTTGTTAGACGTTCGCGTCAAAGTTCTTATCATTGGTATTGGGAAAGTAGTTTTCTCAGGTAACTGAACTTGCACATTGTTTTCATGGTCATTCTAACAACGGCTAAATGTGAGAGCATTGATATACCTATATAGCACCGATGCTGTGTTTTTTTAGCGACCAATGACGACAAGCAAACCCAGGTTTCAGCTCTTCTGAAACTTCCAATGTAGCCCTAACCATATTAAGCATTGCAAGCTTTGGCTTTTCGAGCAAGAAAGCGCCAGCTGTAGGCAAGAACACTAAGATGCACGTACTTCTCTCCCCTTCCATAGAAAGGAAACTAACAAAGCGAAGTGAATGTCGGGATACCATGCCCAAAATCACGCTAGCACATAACCACGTACCTGGATAGGTCAGCGATGTCTCCTCTTGCGATGCCACGTCCTCATCCATGACTTCTCTTGAATTGTTCAGCCCTCCAGCCTTACAGAGGTGTTCTTTTTTTTTTTTCAAAAAATGCCTCGCCACAATCTGCGCAATTTCCCACCCCGTTTTCGGCAGTTGCTGTTGATGACGACTTGAGCGATGAACTGCGGCCACAGGGTCCTCCCGTCCCGATGTCGACAGTGACAGACCTCAGAATAAAGCGCGCCTCTTTTGTGTTTTAACCGATCGCGACGCACAGCAACATATGCTCATGCCGACAAAAGCGCCGCCCTTCACAGCGTTAGCTGCATCACGACTTTGCTTCGGTACAGAGCAGAGGGCTCAGTCACGGTTTAATAGATCTCAAAAAAGCTCAGCTGTACTTTATTTTTTTTTACTATGTGGACGTGCGCCCCATGCTGTTGCTCTCTTCCCTATACCCCCTCCCTCTCGTTTCCGCCCACTTTCTGAACGAAAACCTAAAGTTCACTGAGAAATAAAAGTACATTGACCATCCGGCCCTTTTATTAGCCGCCGGTTTTGGCGCCTACTCGACCTCCTTTTTATATCGAAAGGGTCCTCACAATCTATCTCGTCAAGCAAAATGCATAGCTTCAAGGGCCGGAAAAAAAGCTTCTGTGTGTGTGGCAGCCCACGGATAGATAGTGCGCTACCAAGAGTGCTTGAAGAGCCGCCGGCATTCATTGGGTGAAGAGCTCGCGCTGCGAGGCATTGACACTTGATAAAAGAAGTACCAGCAGGCGTTCGTGCGTGCAACTATTGTATCGGTCGATTACAGACGCAGGCCTGGTGGTGAGGCACTTTCTGTCACAATATAGCACGTCCAAGGCGTGAAAGCGGCAAGTCTTGTGCATTTACGAAGGCATTTACGAAGTTCGCATAATCGAGATCAAGAGGCGTGGCAGGGAACTAATTGGGTTTGAAGTGATAGACGTAAACAGGACATAGCACTGGACATAGGTAAGCTTTTCGGTGGGACGGGATTAACTTCAGCCCCAGGTAGGGTGGCGCTTTGGTGGGAGAGCGGTAGCTTTTTTAGGGGGCCTCGCGGAGCTAAGGAAGGCAAACTAGGAGACAAATGGGAAGCGAGGGATGTAGGCACACTCAACGCTGGGAGACAGACAGGGCTAGAGCTAACCGGAGAACATATAGACAGAGCTGAGAGCGCAGACAAAGGCGATTTTTAAGTGTAAACAATAGAGCGAACAATTTTGTAAGCGTAAGCGGAAAGCGAAAGGAAAAAACAAATGCAATAGATATTTAATCAGCTACTTAAAAATGCAGGAAGGCAGGAACTCAGAAAGCCTGATAAGTGAAATAAATTAAAAATCAACTTGAACGGGAAGAAATAAAACGTGTATGGTTTAGCCAAGACTCACGTCCGAGACCTAGAAGCCCCACCTGTCATAGACAATTATGTCTAGGAAGGTTGCAGCAGGACCACACGAATGAAGAGAAGGAGAGGTGTTGGCATGCTTATTAAACAACGCAGCGACTGGCAGAGAGTGCAAGAAAGGTGTAAAAAGCATCTATGGGTTGGAGGCACCATAGCGGGAAAACATACATGGTTAGGAATTATGTATCCGTGGACTGGAAGCAGAGCTAGGGTGGAAAATGTGGAAATGGTAAACTGTTTGAGCAGAGATATAAACGAGTTGAAAAGATTGGTATGAAATAATCTTAGTTGGAGATATGAATGCCCACATAGTAGATTTGGACGGGCCCTTTTCCCCTTTTCCCTCAAAATCTCAAAAGAAAGAAAGGTTGATACAGAGTACACAACGGTTCTCTATTGATAGATCTATGTCAGGAAAACCAGCTTGTAATAGTAAACACAGAAAAAAGTGTGACTTTCATCCTTGCGTGTTTCATATTGTCAACCAATTTGCTCTTGCAGCTAAAGGTCGCCCAAACCCGTATGTGCAGCCTTTTGTGTGTATGGCTTTTCCGCACAGCTGGCGTGTCGTGCAAGTAGCCAACGTTAAAACATTGGCTACGCAGAGAAATTAAACATAGAAATCAGTGAGCCGAGCCATCAGTTTGCATTTCCAGCAAGGTTTAGTAAAAGAGAGAAATGATTGGGGGGTGGAAGAGCTTCGGGAAGGGCTTCGAGGACCCCTCAAATGCCTGCGTAAGCTCCCACTTGGGAATCACAGAAATAAGCTATATAACAGGAAAAATGAGGAATAGGCGTGCATCCCACAGAACTAGTTTTTTTTGTTATGAAGTTGTGGCGCATTACGGGACACTTCTTGCAGTTGGATGAGGACAACAAGATCAAATGCAAATTAAATAGGGATTACAAGATTAAAGGACGCGATTTTTCCCCTGAAATTTAGTGCATAATATTTTTGTAGCTGTAAGATTGGTGGGGTGTAAACAATAGAAGTTACGACAGAATCCGTAAATACCATCGCCTCCTGTATTTTACAATGCCAAACGCATCGCCCGCTTCCCAATGTGAGTGAGTGGTACGCCTGCAGTACCCACATTATCGCCCTACTGTAACAAAATTCGAGAGCGGCTTTGGCCTGGCTGCCAAGGCAACCGATGTTTGAGATTGCCGAAGTAACGGCGCTCTCGCCAGCGTTAGAAAACTCAGGACCGCGGCGGAGCACGTTTTGCCTACGTTGCCGCTTTCCACCACGTGTCGCCCCAAGATTAACGGGTCACGAGACTAAAATATTGGGAAAGCTAGCAATCGGAGTATAAGGAAAGGAGTAGAAGGAAATGACTTGGTTGGCCGCTCAGGGCTGATGCGTTGGGCATTGTAAAATACAGGAGGCGATGGTTAATACAGAAGCCCTGCTTACGGCATTCGTACGCGAGCAGACGCTGCCGATCCCAGCTATTGGGCACGTTGGGCTTGTCTGACCGGTGGCACTGGCAAACTGACTTAAGCGAAACTGCCACTTCCGTGGCCCTGTTTATCCAGTCGTACTCAATGTTTCACAAAATTACTACCAGCCGTAACAAAAATACGGCAGGTACAGTACTATATCAAGTGAACCGAGCGCGAGGAGAAGTCAATAAAGGGACTCGCTGCTCATCTAAGAAGGCAGGCCGCCTTAGTAAAACGAGCAGGTGAATTTTGGGGGTAACAGCAGCCTTAGTCAACATACTAACTTTCGCTTTAGGTACGTACCTCGAAGATATCATTGATTACGTCACACAACAAGCGATGCAGTCGGGAAAATTAAAACTGAGACTTAATTCTTCAGCAAATAGGGCATCGTTTACGGCTGCGCAAGCGCTGAAGGTACTATAAAACACTAAATCTTGAATAAAATCAAGTTTTATATTATCTTCTTATATTATCGTCAAGTGTGTGAATAATCACATGAGGAAACAATCCTACGAAATGGTAAAGAAAAATGCGTGTGCGAATGTTCGGTGCAGTTTAACAGTTTAGTTTTGTTACTTCCAGGCTGGAAACTTCCAGCATTATGTGACGCTGCGTGAAACAGAGAAAAACAAGCACGTACGAGTTGTGCCAAACCCCACTGACGCACATGTTGCCCCTGACAGTCTACGCAAAATGAGAGTCAGGCTAGCTACACAGGTAGACTTTGGTTTTGTAAAAGCATGCTGTGTTTTTGTTTTGTGTTCTTATACGTGGAAATGATGCTTTTTTTATAGCTATTCAACCGTGGGACAACTGTTGGATGACGCGTCTACAGGGAGGCAAAAGTCCCTGGATTGCAAGAATAAGAAGACACTGAGACCTTTACAAGAATGCTGAACGATGTATTCGACGCACTGAACACAAAGCTTCCATCCCGAAATGGGTCTATAGTTGTTGATATTGTCCATTGGACCACCTTTATGCAATACGGCTATCGGGCAATTTTCATTGCATTCGGAAAGATGGCAGTAGTGAACGCTTGATTACAAATGTGAAGCAAAGGCATGCACAAAAAATTCGCGACAACTTTAACAGGCTGAGCCTTAATGTCGTCGTAACCTGCCCACGTGTTATTAGATAAAGATTGCAGAAAAGAATAGATGTCGACTTCCGTGCATGGTGACAGAAAAATAGTGTTATTGGAAACAGACAAATTTCGTTGAGGGATTCTTAAGCAGAGGAAAGCGGCAGGGTAGCGTTTACTCGTAGTATACTTGTGGTTAAAAGGCGGCAGGATGATTACAGCTGTTACCGATACGACACCACAAGAAGCTACCTACACTGCAAATCATGCGCCAAGGATTGTTACGCTGTAGTCAGATGGTTGCGTTAGGCTACCAGGTCCGGGAAACTTCTAGCCTCCTCCATACCTAAAGAGTTGAAAGTTCAAGAACAGCTTCCTGCTGTAGAACGATACAGCACCTTTATTGACGACAGCTTGCAGCTCTTCGCAAAAACGTCCGATCTGTATTGACTTGGTGCTTGGTCTCTCGCCTGCGATGGCGTTTGATATTAACGAACGAAAATCGATCAGCAGTTTCATTAGTTCGTTCCCTTAACTTCCTGTAGTGGTTCTACTCGTTTACATTTCCGTTAACCAATAGATGCGCTCGATTCACTTTACTCCGCGCTGCTGAGCAAGCACAAACCTGAAACATTCCGCGATGACGTCTAATATTTACTCCATTCACTGCGACCACATACATATTGTAACAAAAACAGACGGCAGCCTGTATTCCTCTCACGTATGAAGCGGTCACCAAAACACCTTCCGGAATTCCAAATATCTCCGTAAACGACGGATCCGGGTTGTACGGCGAGCAGCGGGCGATAATGAGCAATTATTGTATGTGGTGTTTGAACGCGCCTGTGGCATGGCAATTACTTCGGGTGGCTTTAAACGGCTATTCGGTAGGGCAGAACTTGACAGCTATTACAAACATTTCTGAACATTCGGATCACGTTCTTCGTTCGCGCGCTTCTACAAAAAAAAGTGAGGAAGCCCGGAAAGCTTTAAAATTATCTGTAAAATATGCACGTTAGAAAACGTTTGTAGGTAGACAGAAAAAGGTTTGAAATAATATTTTTGTCGTCTGGCTGCGTGTGCACGGACATCCTTGACTGAGGACGTTGCCCATGCGATCCAACGGGTCTACCATTTCCGTTTCGCTCGGAATAAACGTTCATTCCTCCCTGTAGTTTTTACCGTCGTCTGCGGCCACCTGCACCGATCACACATGCGAATGCATCGAAAAGTCACCCTTTTCAAAAGGGATAGCCGAAAGTCGCAGTTCCAAATTGATTTCTGAAAGGGACGATGAAGCCCAAATTCAACTTTGTTTTCTTTTAAGCAAATGAAGCTTTTCTTTAAAGTGAGTTTTCTTTTTAAAAAAACTAACGTCAGGTTACCTACATCGACTGCATGCCAGTACCGAAAGATGTCTTTTAACTAAAAAAAGACTAAACAAATGAAAAAAAATCAAATTTTGCGCCCCACGACGACACCAGTGACGAAATGAGGTTTGGGATACTGAAAACGTAGATATCAGTGACTTAACTGTACGTCAGCGTTCAAGTGACACGATCAAACGAAACTAGTGGCACCACTCCAATCGCACCGTATGTTTCTTGGCGGTGGATTTAATTGGTAGTCGCCAAGCGTGGCAACCAAGTCCCTGTGACGTCATTAGCGCTTGGCTACAATTGACTGGTGAGTCGCCCTGCTTCGTGTGTTTTTCTAAGTATAGGTTGGTATTCACTGAAAAATTCAGCTGTCAGTTTCTTCGCTTGCAACCCCGGAAACGGCCAGCGGACATGGCGCGGCTTGGCAACTGCGCCCGCACGCCGACGAAAAAAAAAACACCAGCGTGCGTCCTCTACTCCGGTTCAACTCGATTTTCAACGGTGGGGTTAGTGTCACTAGATAAGATACAGAGTCCCGTGACTGAGGCACGCAAGTGAGCAACGGCGGCCATTGTGGTGTTTATCAGTGTTGCCAGATTGCCTCTTTTGCGGCCTCACCGCTAAATTTGACGAGGTCATTTGTAAACAACACTGCCGAAGACGCATAAGCACGGCATCCTCGGACACACTTTGATGCTAAAAATGCACCTACAAGCGTTATCTTTGATTTGCGCTCGGGACGACGACAGTCGCGCGCAGCCGCTGCGCAGGGAGGACAAGCTGAGGCTACCACAGTTGACCGACAGAAGACGCATAAACAACAAAATGGCGGTGCCCATGAACCTACACAGTGTAAACAAATGTCACGTGATGCGAACTGACCAATGATCACGGCAGCGGCACGGGACAATAGGAGAAAAGAGTGCCGATACTCTGTAACTTTAGCTACTGACACTAGGTGAGGTCAACAGAGATATTATTCGCACTCACATTGCAGTCGAGGCATTACTTCGCATTCGGTGGGGTAGAATTTGGAACATCCAAAGCACATAATGTGCTTAGAACGGACAAGTACCGCCATCCCGACGAGCCCGATGTAACCACTGACTCACATGACCAGTGACTCATAGACACACTCACACGGTTGCCTGCATACGTGCCTCGCCAGTGAATACAACCTATAGCGTATTTGTTAGACGTTCGCGTCAAAGTTCTTATCATTGGTATTGGGAAAGTAGTTTTCTCAGGTAACTGAACTTGCACATTGTTTTCATGGTCATTCTAACAACGGCTAAATGTGAGAGCATTGATATACCTATATAGCACCGATGCTGTGGTTTTTTTTAGCGACCAATGACGACAAGCAAACCCAGGTTTCAGCTCTTCTGAAACTTCCAATGTAGCCCTAACCATATTAAGCATTGCAAGCTTTGACTTTTCGAGCAAGAAAGCGCCAGCTGTAGGCAAGTGAATGTCGGGATACCATGCCCAAAATCACGCTAGTACATAACCACGTACCTGGACAGGTCAGCGATGTCTCCTCTTGCGATGCCACGTCCTCATCCATGACTTCTCTTGAATTGTTTCAGCCCTCCAGCCTTACAGAGGTGTTCTTTTTTTTTTCCAAAAAATGCCTCGCCACAATCTGCGCAATTTCCCACCCCGTTTTCGGCAGTTGCTGTTGATGACGACTTGAGCGATGAACTGCGGCCACAGGGTCCTCCCGTCCCGATGTCGACAGTGACAGACCTCAGAATAAAGCGCGCCTCTTTTGTGTTTTAACCGATCGCGACGCACAGCAACATATGCTCATGCCGACAAAAGCGCCGCCCTTCACAGCGTTAGCTGCATCACGACTTTGCTTCGGTACAGAGCAGAGGGCTCAGTCACGGTTTAATAGATCTCAAAAAAGCTCAGCTGTACTTATTTTTTTTTACTATGTGGACGGTGCGCCCCATGCTGTTGCTCTCTTCCCTATAACCCCCTCCCTCTCGTTTCCGCCCACTTTCTGAACGAAAACCTAAGTTCACTGAGAAATAAAAGTACAGTTGACCATCCGGCCCTTTTATTAGCCGCCGGTTTTGGCGCCTACTCGACCTCCCTTTTTATATCGAAAGGGTCCTCACAATCTATCTCGTCAAGCAAAATGCATAGCTTCAAGGGCCGGAAGGAAAAAGCTTCTGTGTGTGTGGCAGCCCACGGATAGATAGTGCGCTACCAAGAGTGCTTGAAGAGCCGCCGGCATTCATTGGGTGGAAGAGCTCGCGCTGCGAGGCATTGACACTTGATAAAAGAAGTACCAGCAGGCGTTCGTGCGTGCAACTATTGTCTCGGTCGATTACAGACGCAGGCCTCGCGGTGAGGCACTTTCTTTCACAATATAGCACGTCCAAGGCGTGAAAGCGGCAAGTCTTGTGCATTTACGAAGGCATTTACGAAGTTCGCATAATCGAGATCAAGAGGCGTGGCAGGGAACTAATTGGGTTTGAAGTGATAGACGTAAACAGGACATAGCACTGGACATAGGTAGCTTTTCGGTGGGACGGGATTAACTTCAGCCCCGGGTAGGGTGGCGCTTTGGGTGGGAGAGCGGTAGCTTTTTTAGGGGGCCTCGCGGAGCTAAGGAAGGCAAACTAGGAGACAAATGGGAAGCGAGGGATGTATGCACACTCAACGCTGGGAGACAGACAGGGCTAGAGCTAACCGGAGAACATATAGACAGAGCTGACAGCGCAGACAAAGGCGATTTTTAAGTGGAAACAATAGAGCGAACAATTTTGTACGCGTAAGCGGAAAGCGAAAGGAAAAAAACAAATGCAATAGATATTTAATCAGCTACTTAAAATGCAGGAAGGCAGGAACTCAGAAAGCCTGATAAGTGAAATAAATTAAAAATCAACTTGAACGGGAAGAAATAAACGTGTATGGTTTAGCCAAGACTCACGTCCGAGACCTAGAAGCCCCACCTGTCATAGACAATTATGTCTAGGAAGGTTGCAGCAGGACCACACGAATGAAGAGAAGGAGAGGTGTTGGCATGCTTATTAAACAACGCAGCGACTGGCAGAGAGTGCAAGAAAGGTGTAAAAAGCATCTATGGGTTGGAGGCACCATAGCGGGAAAACATACATGGTTAGGAATTATGTATCCGTGGACTGGAAGCAGAGCTAGGGTGGAAAATGTGGAAATGGTAAACTGTTTGAGCAGAGATATAAACGAGTTGAAAAGATTGGTATGAAATAATCTTAGTTGGAGATATGAATGCCCACATAGTAGATTTGGACGGGTCCTTTTCCCCTTTTCCATCAAAATCTCAAAAGAAAGAAAGGTTGATACAGAGTACACAACGGTTCTCTATTGATAGATCTATGTCAGGAAAACCAGCTTGTAATAGTAAACACAGAAAAAAGTGTGACTTTCATCCTTGCGTGTTTCATATTGTCAACCAATTTGCTCTTGCAGCTAAAGGTCGCCCAAACCCGTATGTGCAGCCTTTTGTGTGTATGGCTTTTCCGCACTGCTGGCGTGTCGTGCAAGTAGCCAACGTTAAAACATTGGCTACGCAGAGAAATGAAACATAGAATTCAGGTAGCCAAGCCATCAGTTTGCATTTCCAGCAAGGTTTAGTGAAAGAGAGAAATGATCGGGGGGTGGAAGAGCTTCGGGAAGGGCTTCGAGGACCCCTCAAAATGCCTGCGTAAGCTCCTACTTGCGAATCACAGAAATAAGCTATATAACCGGGAAAATTGGGAATAGGAGTGCATCTCACCAACTAGCTTTTTCGTTATGAACTTGTGGCGCATTACGGGCCGCTTTTTGCGGTTGGATGAGTCCGACAAAATCAAATGCAAATTAAATAGGGATCACAAGATTAAAGAACGCTATTTGCCCCTGAAATTTAGTGCATAATATATTTGTAGCTGTAAGAATGGTGGGGTAAACAATAGAAGTTACGAACGAATCCGTAAATACCATCGCCTCTTGTATTTTACAATGAGAAAAGCACCGCCCGCTTTCCAATGTGATTGAATGATACGCCTGCAGTGCCCACATTATCGCCCTACTGTAACAAAATTCGAGAGCGGCTTTGGCCTGGCTGCCAAGGCAACCGATGTTTTAGATTGCCGAAGTAACGGCGCTCTCGCCAGCGTTAGAAAACTCAGGACCGCAGCGGAGCACGTTTTGCCTACGTCGCCGCTTTCCACCACGTGTCGCCCCAAGATTAACGGGTCGCGAGACTAAAATATTGGGAAGGCTAGCAATCGGAGTATATGGAAAGGAGTAGAAGGAAATGACTTGGTTGGCCGCTCAGGGCTGATGCGTTGGGCATTGTAAAATACAGGAGGCGAGGGTTAACACAGAAGCCCTGCTTACGGCATTCGTACGCGAGCAGACGCTGCCGATCCCAGCTATTGGGCACGTTGGGCTTGTCTGACCCGGTGGCACTGGCAAACTGACTTAAGCGAAACTGCCACTTCCGTGGCCCTGTTCATCAAGTCATACTCAATGTTTCACAAAATGATTACTGCCAGCCGTAACGAAAATACGGAAGGTACAAGTACTATAACCGAGCGCGAGAAGTCATTGAAGGGACTCGCTGCGCCATCTAAGGAGGCAGGCAGCCTTAGTAAAGCAAGAAGGTGAATTTTGGGGTCAGCAGCAGCCTTAGTCAACATACTAACTTTCACTTTAGGTAACTACCTCTAAGATATCATTGATTACGTCGCACAACAAGCGATGCAGTCGGGAAAATTAAAACTGAGACTTAATTCTTCCGCAAACAGGGCATTGTTTACGGCTGGGCAAGCGCTGAAGGTACTATAAAACACCAAATCTTGAATAAAATCAAGTTTTATATTATCTTCTTATATTATCGTCAAGTGTGTGAATAATCACATGAGGAAACAATCCTACGAAATGGTAAAGAAAAATGCGTGTGCGAATGTTCGGTGCAGTTTAACAGTTTAGTTTTGTTACTTCCAGGCTGGAAACTTCCAGCATTATGTGACGCTGCGTGAAACAGAGAAAAACAAGCACGTACGAGTTGTGCCAAACCCCACTGACGCACATGTTGCCCCTGACAGTCTACGCAAAATGAGAGTCAGGCTAGCTACACAGGTAGACTTTGGTTTTGTAAAAGCATGCTGTGTTTTTGTTTTGTGTTCTTATACGTGGAAATGATGCTTTTTTTATAGCTATTCAACCGTGGGACAACTGTTGGATGACGCGTCTACAGGGAGGCAAAAGTCCCTGGATTGCAAGAATAAGAAGACACTGAGACCTTTACAAGAATGCTGAACGATGTATTCGACGCACTGAACACAAAGCTTCCATCCCGAGGAATCAGGCGCAATTCCAAGGAGATACAGGCAAGCAGCTCAACCACTCTTCGTGGAGCCTATTCGCACCAGTACATATACCATCGCTTAGCTTCATTATTTATTCAATGATTTCTTTTTTCAGATCATAAAGGAGTTCCTGGACGTCCTGAATATGACTGAGCGAAATGCGGTGGAAAAAAGGCACAAAGCTTTTTGCCTTTCAACTGGCGACGGATTCCCTACGTGTCACACTGTTGTCGACGCTAGACATCATCAGTTATCTTTCTGGCAAGGAAGAAGTTTACGTATTGACCGCCAAACTGAACCAGGACCTCTTGGAGGTACCACGACGTATTTCGCTTTCAATTTAGCGTGCAGCGACCTAATTGACTTTCTCTCTCACGCTTGTGATTTCTCTTTCAGCGGCATTTTGGCCTTGCACGTTCATTTGGAGGTTATAAGTCCAACCGTACAGTGGTGAATTTCTCACAGATTTCTCGTCTCTTGAGCCTGTATACATGCCCATCAAGACAGCACTACGTGGAAGTGTTCAAGGCGAACCGAATGCTGTGCTTGTTCGTGTGGAAGACACGCTGAAGACCGCTGGAGAAGCTCATAGATCAAACACATCTATAGTTTGCGCAATGAGATTGGAGCTAGGCTGCTGGAAGTGACATCATTTCCATGTATTCCTTCTGACCAAATGAGTGATGAGCACAGCTACTTCAGAGGTTCACCAGACGACAGTGTTGTGTATTACATAGCTGGGTATGTTGTACACAAAATGAGCAAGCGCAAAGAGTGCCAGTTGTGTCGGCTTGACATTAGTTCAGCAGCTCCTGTCGTTGGTTCTGATGCATACTTAACCACATATCGGAGCTTCAAGGAAGGCAGTCTCAGGAACCCCAGCATCAAGATGTTACACTTCATGGGAGTTGTAAATGAGTCTATTTCACTTTCGCTTGATGAGGAAAGTCTCTGTGCAGACTTGTTTTGGAAAGTGCTGGACGAGCTGGATGAGTGCGATCTAACGAGGCTGGGTTGTGACCAGCACAAGCCCACGTTTACGTGCGAGGTGTTATATTTTTTCATTGTCACACGAATGCATTTTTATGCCAGAGATGTCAACCGACGCCTTCCAACCCGCGAGAAAGTCGCCGTCGCCACGAAGAAAGCTCGCCTATGTGAAGCCGTTACAGCATTTGAATTGTGTGCTCGTCCCTTGGGTCTCGGAATAAACGCTTTTCGAGGCACTGAGAATAAAAGTTCCTTTTCTTTGCTCAGATTTCGTTTTCAGTAACGAGCGTACGCAAACCCACGTAGCGCTGACGCGAACAGCGGCCGTTACGTTGCCGAAGCTTGCGGGCAGCTTCGCCGCTATTGCTTTGTACTTTCATGCCGTTCATTTAATTATATAAGCCTCCTCATATTGTCCTAAGAGGTTTCTAACGGCAGTAAAAATTTGAGGCGCATTGCATGAGGACTTCACGGCGACGAACGCCGTTTACTTCTCACTCCGCCAGCGCTTCCTGCCGCGCAGGATCGGGCTAACCTAGTTCCTTATAGCTTAGCCTGGTACAGTGGCTAGAATGCCACTGTAGCCCTGGGGAGCTATATACAGGAACTCTAGGCTAACCGTGATCGCCGCGCCATCTGGTTGGCGGAAACGAAACGGGACCACGCATCGACGGCGGCCGCCATGGTGGCCGCCGTGCGAGTTTGAGAACTGGCAGGATCTATTAACGTTGGGTCAACCGGGCCTACTGTAATATGCACCCGGTCGCGGGCTAAAAATTTAGGCATGTGCAGAGCTCTAGATTTTTGTTCCGGGCAAACAAATGCTTTATGCGGAAACGTTACCAATGCGTAAATTGGAATAAAAAGCTCACAGCTGCAAAACAGGAAAGTTACGAGCACGGGATTTAAAGCGCGTATAGAAAACGTCGCGCTCCCTGGTTATCGATCCTCCCCCTCTATTACAGAGAGGGTATTATGTACCGCAAGCAAATAAATAAGTATAACTGGGCCGGGACGCGCATTTCATAAACCTGGCCGCCTAGCGCATCCCACGTACGCCTCTTTTTCGCGTCGTGCTGAAACAATCGAACAACTAACCAACGTGTTGATAGGCTTAGCTGACCTGAAAAATTGGCGAAGCTAGCACTAAGTCGCGCAAGACTCGAACCTAAGCGAAGCTGCAGGTGTTCTTTCTACGTAAGCACGGAAGGGGACACATCAGCACGCATTTGTACAAGTTTGAACTTGTTTATTTACATGTTCCGTCGCCGCTTTTCACTGTGCTAGTAGTAGTCATCGTCATATGCATCGATATCATCGTGTTTCTCATGTCACGTGCGCGTAGCACTTGACGACAGCGGTGGCGCGTACGTGCGCAATGCATATGCGCGGTGTTCCTGTTCCAGAGTCGCGTCGAGGTTTCGTGAAGCAGGTGTTGCGCAAGCTGTGGCGTTTTTAGGCAACGCAAGGCGCCCCTCAAAGTTCCCGCCAGATTTTTCTTTTCATTTTGCTGAAGCCAGTGCGCGTGGCGGGGACGATCAACGGTCGCCGCGAGGCACGCGCTCACGGGCACGCTCGACATTTTCTCGCTCCTCAAGGCTGTAGCCAGCTTTTAACGCGATAACGTGATTAGGCTCATTTCTCGGTTTTGCCGTGCCCGCTAGCCGTCCGCTATCAGCCGTGCTCATTCAGTGCCCACGCAAATACGCCAACCGGAAACTACGACTGAGACAGCCAGATGCAAAGGTTAACTGGAGGGTGGTAAGAAGGGCAATGATGCTACACCGGAAGGCTGAGTTGCTCTCGTGGGCAAGGCTTGTCCACGTTAACTCCTTTAACAATAAAGTGAAGCGGTACGACAATATAAAACTTCACAATCTCCTTGCATGACAGTCACAACCAACTTCCTTGGACAGCCTGATGCGAATGTACATCCCTACCTTTCTGGATACTAGTTTCATGTTAGAGTTCAACACAGATGTACAGTAAAACGTTGTGTCGTTTTCTCCACGAGGTGCATGCTTAGTCCAGAACACTGGACGTTTTTTGGAAACTCGGCGTTTCGAAGAGGTCATTTGGCTTAAGAAATTCTGTCGTAGAAGACGTGGCCTCGGGTCGCGCACCTCCGCCAGTGAAAATCTCCCGCTCTTGTAAAGGCTGATCAGTTAGCGCGACCTCAATTTCACTTAAAGAAAGAAGAATTCAGCATGGCGCAAACTAGACGTGGACGAAGGAGGGAAGATGCGACAGATACAGGCGCCAACTTCCAACTGTTTCTTCAAAGGAAAACACACTAATTTATACATGACTACAGATGCAACACCAAAAATAGCAACCAACGTATAATCATGCTAACAAGTGTAGAAGGTGGTGACAATGACAACCACCTCCTACACTTGCTAGCATGATTATATCTTGGTTGTCTGTTTAGATAAGTGGTGTATAAATTCGTGTTTTTGCTGGGAGACGCGCCGAATGGGACGGGCGGCAGGAGCAACGGCGCGCCGCCGGCCATAGAGTAACTGACTACCGGCAGCCGATCGCTGAGGCCGTGGTTAACCGTGGCCTCCGCGATGGGCTACGCCGCCGGCAGCAGATCACGGAGGCCACGGGTTAACTTTAAATTACTAAGATAGGCTAGATGGCGCATGCCGCCACCCCGATTCAAAGAGACCTTTTATCGTCATCATCATCATCATCATCTGCAACTAGCCAAAGTCGTTGATTAGTGACAAGCGCCAACTTCAAATGGCTGCGGCAAAATGGCGTTTATCCGCTAGCTTTCGACAGGGCTTGCAAGTGGGGTTTCGTGAATACTGTAAGAACTTTAAAGGGACAGACAACCGATTTTTGTCGAGTATATATTCTCTATCCCAAATGAAGGGCATCACTTAAGCACCTTGACGAGGAACGGTTTTGCTGATAACGCCCTAGAACTTTTTAAATCGAATTTTTTGATCTACGAGCCGTATGTGTCCCTCCCAAAACCAATGCTGGCAACCATGACATAGAGTAGCTCGGCAACATACTTTTGTCTGTATGCGAATAAAAACGATATTTAAAAAGTTGTTCCCAGTTTAAAAAAGTTTGAAACCGCAGGCTTTCCTGTTCCTTTATGTGTTTTTTTAATGCAACGGTCTATTTGCACGAATGCGCCATCTGTTAGGATAGCGATAGGTAGAATCTGGCTTCACGTTGTGGAGGCGGGAAGTTCGATTTTCCCCGGGCGCGACGTTTCTTTTTTTTTTTTTTTAAGCTGCCGTTGGCGTATTTGGAAACTAAAATCAAATATTTTGGCAGAACAAACGCCCCTGACTCAGGCAGAATCGTCAAAGCTCCTTCGCTGGGTCTGTTTACTGAACGCTGCCGTTGATTCTGGCCAAGGAGGCTCAGTTAGCCACACTGAGAGGCATGCTGAGAGGCACCCAGCGACGGCGGGCGGCGTGTCTTTAAAAATTTCAGAATAATGTTTAGAAATACATATGCAATTTTACCTTGTACAAATACTTGTGTTAAAAGGTTTTCAATACGTAAATAAAACGTTTCAGTAGTTACAGTAGCTGCTAGGTTTGCAGGTCACGTGACAGGGACACATATTGTAGTTGTCAAGTTTCGGACACTACGAACCGCCACCCTTCCGATTTCAGGAAGTTTGCTGCCAAATTAAAATTATTTCCGCCAGTTATTTAGAAATTGCTTGTGGTTATCGGGCTATATAAAACGGTGGCTTTCATATGAGCTAGAGAACATATACGCGACAAAAATCGGTTGTCTGTCCCTTTAAATATGTCGGTGTTCCACGCGCTGCCTCGCACAGGTTCCCTTGCAGGCTCCGCGCCTATCACAGCCTTCCACCTGTGTGGAGGGGGCACGCGCGCACGTGCGGCGGAGATTCCACGCCAGTCACCGTCACGATGGAACAGTGGAATGTCGTCTCGCTCCATACCACTCCCGACTCGTCCGCGGCTGCCGGAGATAGTTCGATTTAATCGGTAGCCTGGCTACTTTTATGCGATGAGAAAGAGGCTGTGTCACCACGTTCGTTCTCCCTCATGCTGCAATGAGAGTGATTGTGTGGCACGCCTTGACCATCTGACTCTGAAATCTCGAAGCGACCCCACACCTGTCAAGATGTCCTCCTCAGATAACTCCGATGACTTGGGCGACTGTCCGCCTAGCTCTTATCAACGTCGATGTAAGCCCAAGCAGAGAGGTGAGTGGGGGATAGGCGAAGACACGCACCGCGAGCAAAAGTACAAAAAAAGACCCAACGTGAACACATCCTTCTCCGACCCGAAAGCAACGTCGGATCTATAGAACCGGTGGCTCAAGTTCTATGGATACGAGACGGCAACAGAGATGCTGTTGTGCAGAAAGAAGTATCGTATGTGCCAGCGCTGTACAACATCTTCGACGAAATCGTCACCAACGCCATAGACAACAAAAAGAGAGACGAAAAGATGGACTGTTTGATGGTGGACATTGACGGCAGACGAAACGTCATCAGTGTCTGGAACAATGGAGGCGGAATTCCAATTACGAGGCTCAAAAACGAAGACGTATACGTGCCTAGCTTCTTGTTCGGAGAGCTTCTGACATCCTCTAACTTTGACGATTTTGAGAAAAAACTCACCGCCGGCCGTTAACGGTTACGGCGCTGAACTGTGTAATGTGTTTAGTACGAAGTTCACAGTGGAAACCTATTCTCTCACCGACAGGAGGATCTTCAAGCAGGTAAGGCAGGGCGTTCGCTGTGGGCCTCCAAACGTGATCTCGTGGGGGTAACAGTCAAGCGTGCCTTTCTAACGTGTAACGCAGCGAAAGCTTTGAGCGAGGCGCAGTAGACGCGACTTATAACGAGCGAGTTGGTTTCAAACAAAAGTCTGACTTTCCCGCAGATATTTTAGCATTGATTTGTTGTCCAAAGGTGCCTTAATTTCTGAGAAATCGCTAATCAGACGTGACACGAACAGCGACTGCAGCAGCTGTTTGCGTCACGATAAACTGGAAGCAACTGGGGCAGTGGTGAATGCAATCGAATACAGTGCTACTACATATTGAGAGGTTTGGTCAGTTTTGGTCAAATCAGTTGTGCTTTCCCGAACTCCCAGATCCCTTTCAGCTCCACAACGCTAAAGAGAATGTTCCTTCATGTATTGTCGCTTTGTTGAAGAGAAAAGTAGTGCCCTTTTGAGGCTCCACAAATTTTGGACGTCAAACCAAACCGCTTGTGTGTAGTGTGCATGCTTTCTCAAAAAGCAGTACCCCTGCCCAAGTATGGACGAGTAACGCCATCCAGCGGCAGGGCAGGGAAGACGTTTCGCACGCAAGATGTTTTGACCACTTCCAGTGCTTGCAGTGTAAGTTGCACAGTATAGCCAGTGGCGGTAGCACCTTTATTCATGTTTCACTATTTTCTACATTGTTTAAAAAGAAAAGGTACGCGTAACAGTGGCATATTCATATTCTCAGTGAGCTAATTAATCGATTTATAGTAAATTGTATTTTTCCTGCAGTGTTCCTTTAACGAGGCGATGCTTTAACAATGCCCTGGCTTCGCACCTGATATGTTCAAATGCTTGTTCTCTGTGCTTGACCCCATCTACGACACTGATGGAGGCGAAAAGCAAACAAGCAAACAAGCCCTTCTGCAAAGGTCCCCAGGTGGTCAAAATTAATCCAGCGCACTCCACTACGGCGCGCCTCTGCCTGCGTTGCGTCGGCACGTTAAACCCTACAATCAATCAATCAATCAATCAATCAATGAACCATCTATGACACAGAGTGTGTAATTACAGTAGTAACCCTGAGCGGCAGTTGTTTTGTTCATTGTTCAAGTTCATTCTGGAGGTATCGATGAATTTTATTTCTCTGAACCTAAGTGGGAAGGCCATAGAGGCAAGCAGCCTCCAATAAGCAGACCCATTTACATATTGGATGCAATTCTCACAATCCACTTCAATAATGCAAATTCTGTTTTAGATTTGTCTCTTTTCACAGGCGATATGCTATAAGCATTGAAAGAAGGCTAAACACGTTTGTGGTGGTACTGTAGCATGGTTTAGCTATGACATTTACATGTGCTGTGTTTAAAAGTTTGTCAGACGTACCCTGAGTCATACACACCAAGGATGGGGCTTTTGTTGCTGCGCCCAGAGGTATCGCAAGAATACTTTGATCCCAGAGGCCAAATCTCGCGTATAGAACATTGTTGCTTGATGACCGGGCAGGCGTTACACGTACTCGTGGGCAGGGATGTTTGAGGACATAATAAAAACTTAAGACGTAACATGAAGTCTTCACTGACAAAAAGTGAAAATGTTCATTGCAGTTCACGTGCTAATGTGTGAACTACAGAGAGTGGTAGGGAGGTAGCGCCACCAGGGGAATTCAGATGGGAAACAGTCAACAGGAGAGGACCATGTGAGCAGGCATTGGGTGGCAGGCAGTGGAGGCGATGGTCAGCCCACGCAGCTGTGTAAAAATATTAGGTGGAGGAAGCAAGTGTCATGAGTTAGGGAACAAACTATACTGAAAGATTACTTGACTGACTTACAATGCAAAACCCTAGCGATGAGTAACATAATTATGAAAGGACGGGTTTGAAAGCAGGTTCAGTTTGTAATGATGCATGATAAGAGTGGACATAAACAGGCTGGTGAAAATGACCCCTTTATAATGATTTCGTGACGCTTCGTATGCGTATGGTCCTGGGCCATATATGTGGTTTAGCAGTTTATTATTAAGGCGAAAAAGCTTTTACCCATTCTGTACTGCTGGTGCATTAGGGTTCTCGATAAGGGGGGGGGGGGGGGCGAAGACTTAACGCAGTGCCCCCCTACATGACAGGTTCGATTGAGTAAAGGCATATTTGGTGCTCCCCCTCCTGATGATGTGCATGGCCATGCTCACTAGGGCAATGTTTTGAAATACATAGCTTGCACTGACATCACTGTAGCTGCCATGTGGGATCGCAGGTTACGTGGTGGAAGGCTGTGAACGTATCCGCCGCTCTTATTTCGACCAGCACAGTGAAAGCTGTGAACAGTTCTTCAGAAAGGGCTGTGGTAACGTCACATGCAAGCTGCTATTGAGGATTGGATTCGAAAAACGTTTATTGAGCATAAAAGTGGGTGGCTTTCTTAGTTCAGATAGTAGCCGCGAGCTTGTGCAGCTGCTTGGGCGCGAGCGATGAGGCGTTCTTGGTCCTCACACCGTGAGCTGGCCCACTGCTCGGGGGATGGGGAAGGGAGGGGGTTTGGCGCGTAGGGGCATTCCCAGCCCAGGTGGCAGGTGGTGTTCGGAGGAGCAAGAGGGGCAGTTGTAGGGGCAGTTGTAGTTCCTCCTTATTGCTACCCTTAATGGACATGATTTGGTTGGGACCCTTAAGCGTTGTGCTGGCAAGTGACGCTCACAGTGTCTGTGCACAGAACCTCAGAACATGGAGGACCCACACAATTTAGATATTGCATTCCTTAATGGTTGGCAGGGGCAGGGGTAGGGAGTGTTTTGGCGGGATATTTTCGTGGACTTTGTGTGGGGGAACCTGGAACGGATACTGTCATAAAGCTTGGTGTGTCGTGCTTGCATGCTATAACCAAGTGGTTTTAGCCTGAATTTATAAGTGCATGCTTGCGTGCAGGTCCTTGAAAACGTGAAAACCAAGTATAAGCGCAGTGGCGTGTTCATACAAAAGAAGCACGTCAAAGAGCACCTCTGGCTGTTCCTGAACTGCCAAGTGGTGAACCCCCCTTTTGACTCGCAGACTAAGGAGATCATGACTCTTGGAGTCAAGAAGTTTGGATCCCGGTGTGACCTCAGCAAGAACTTCTACGTGAAGGGGAGCAGCAGGAGCAGGGAACAGAGAGGTATCCTTTGTCGATACCCCACATCTTAAAACCGCACCTTTATTGAACGGTCAAAGGCGATGGGAAAGCGTGTGCGCTGTGAGGCGAACAGAGGGAGTTATCACACTTTTATGACTATATACTGGCACAGACACACACAGTCTGGAGATGCATTTGTAAACTTAATGGACGACAGACACAAAACCTGCCCCTTTTCATTAATAATTGAAACAAAAAACATAAAAAATCCATTTTAGATGTTAAATGCGCTCTTGTTCAATAGGGAAACAAGTGCATTGAAAAGTAGGAATATCTTATGGTGAAGTAATGTGCTACTGCCATTTCTGTTGTGTTATGTACAAATAAAGCGCAATATATTTTGGATCTTCCTCGAGTGGAACTTGTAGTTACACAAGCACAAGAAATAGCGGGTGAATTAAATTGCTTTGTATTGCACTATCAGTAATTGGTAAATGCGAGCCTGTTCAACAAGGAAACAGGGGCACTGGAAAGCAAGAATATCATAAGGATCATGGTCTGAGTGGCAGTTGTTCATTTAGGTTGATTCCATTGTAGGTAATTTTTGGTTCGACAGGTCTCACTGTTTTTTTTTATAGTTTACAGTAGCATTTATTTTGTATGCTTTAAAAAAGTCCTTATTAAGAGGCAGCCGTATTTCATAATTGCTTATCTAAATTAGAATCGAAGGGCTGTCTTCTTGTTTGTTTTTGTATGCTTTCTAATAGCTTTTTAGTCATCGGTATATTGCTCGAATAATTGAATTCTGTTTTACATTTAACTATCATCATACCTAATTATACTAAATACTCAAGTACCCGAGCTTTCCACACCAAAAAACTAGCTGAGGTTTA
Organism: Haemaphysalis longicornis; assembly: GCA_013339765.2. Lineage (NCBI taxonomy): Eukaryota > Metazoa > Arthropoda > Arachnida > Ixodida > Ixodidae > Haemaphysalis > Haemaphysalis longicornis. Next base: position 113,699,260 of record CM023455.1, read on the forward strand.
TTGTCGAACTAGTGTCTTTCAAAATTTATTCTTTCCACGGACCATATGCGAGTGCAACTGGCTTTCATCCAGCTCGATAGACTGCTCTACCACTGCATCCTTTATGCGCATGCTTAAGCAAACTTCGGCATGCACATGCGCTTAAGTTCTCTTGTTCCTATATGAGGCGTATTGCAGACAGGATTCATAGGTGCCGTGTATCGTTGTTGCGCTCTTTTTCTCTTGTTGTGATCGGTCCTTCTACGCGTAGTGCAATTACGTGTTTATACGTGACTGGTGCAGTTTATTTCGCGCATAGAGTGTGCCCTCCTCCTTCTGTTGGCAGCATTGCTTTACTTTTATTGTTGTCTGCGTACGATTGCAGAATGTGTTTTCGTTTGTGCAATGCGCATGACCGACGTTTTTTTTTTTTATCTATCTTTCCTTTGTTCTTTTCGGTGCAGTCTTGTTGGCGCCAACTCTTGTTACGGACCAGTGTGCTCTATGTTTTTCTGTCGTGCATTGTATTATTACCTTGTCTGTTCTCCACACTCCTGCCTAAACCCTTGTTTGAATTAAAGGTGACAGTACTGAATTAATGAATAAATAAATGATGAATGAATAAATAAAAATGCAGAAGAAAAGTGTTGCAGGGCTACCGCTGCATCATTTGTTGAATGAGTGTCAGACCAATCAGTCGCCATGATTATTTCTCCAGTTACATATTTCAAGTGCAAACTACATTTTCTAAGCCTGCCGGTGTCAGAAGTTTTTTTTTTTTTATTTATTTGTACATACTGCAGGCCGTAACCGGGCCCTTGCAGGAGTGGATACATAGGTAAAACTAAACACAATAACGCTCCACTAAAAGAAAAGGAAAAAGTATTGATACGCATTGGGTACTTCGCGATTCACATGCATACATTTTTAGAAAAAATCAATCTCTTCTAGACAGTTGACAAAAGATTCCAGCGTAGAACAATTCACAGCATTGACCGGCAACTTATTTCAATAACAAATGGCCATTGGGAATAAAGAATACTTACGTGTATTGACACGACTAGCAGGTTGAAAAATGACCTTGTTATGGTTTATCCTGAGTGAGTGTTTAAATGGGTCCTGTAAGTACAGAGCGCGCGGTATCTTAAAATGACCGTGATAGAGTAAGTATAGAACTTTAACCTTGAAATTATTCTTCGTTTGGAAAGTGGCAGAAGATTTGCTCTATTAATTAGGTTGGTGACGCTTGAATGCCGCGAATAATTAGAGTAGATGAACCGTGCAGCTAATTTCTGAATTCGTTCAATTTTGTCTATTAGGTGTTGTTGGTGGGGACTCCATATTATGTCGGCATATTCTAAGGCAGGGCGAATAAGAGTCTTGTATGCATTTAATTTGACTTGGGTCGGAGCATTTCGCAACCTTCTTCTGAGGAAGGATGCCTTCTTCCATTGACTGAAACCTACTTAGTGGTGCACGCTGGCAGTTATCTGGGACAATCATCATGAGAACCAGTTCTCATGTGGCTGCCGTACTGGCGTTTGTCGTTTCAGCCATCTTGCACATACGAGTCACCGGAGGAGATGTCGAGCTTGAGATACGGACGTTTGATGTTGATGACGGATCAGGATGAAGACGGTTCGCACATTAAGGGGCTGTTAATCAATTTCTTCCATACAACCTGGCCAGCACTGCTCAAGCAGCCCTTTCTTGAACAATTTATTACCCCAATTATGAAAGTGATCAAGGACAAGAAGGAGCTGGCCTTCTACTCGATACCAGAATTCGAGATGTGGAAACAGAAGAGCCCGGAATGGCACCGAAGCAAGGTGAAATACTACAAGGTATGTGTCTTTCCCCAAGAAGCATATACAGAAACCCTTTTACAATGAAACGTCATTGTTTTGCCGCTTTGGAATGCCTTGACCCAAATCTTCAAACTAAGCACAAACACTGGTCATTGGGCTCATCATCTGCCTGTCTATGCCCACTGCAGGGAAAAGGCCTCTCCCATGAACCCCCAGTTATCCCGGTCCTGTGCTAACTGCGAACAATTTAACTGGTCATTAGGCTAGCTCTTGAATAATTGTGCATCACATGTGGTCCCTGCGTTTAAGCTCCCGTTAATGCAAGCTGGGATTTTTTTAATGTGCAACATCATGTCATGACACTTGGGAAATTAGAAAAGGCTTAAGTAAGTGTGTGTGGAGTGAAACCTCGTTGATTGGTTGGGCTTCGTTTATTGGCAAAGGAACCCTTCACTTTGGAACTCGGCAGTGATGGGAACAAAGAAGATCAGACGAGAAAGCGACGATGGCCAGATGACAACAAAGAAAACTGTATTTACAATAATTTACAAAAAGAAAATGACAGAGCATTGCTGTCTTAGTGGCCGCCTGACTGGTTACACTCTAGAACTTGTCTTAGTGACCCGCCATTCTGCAGGTACGCCCTAGACTGCAAGAACTCTTTTACGTGCATCAAGCACAGAGACTTGCTGTTCTCACACGAGTGTCTAAAAGCTACAGCCAAGTCTGCCGCTGTCGGCCGTGCACCCCAATTAATAACTCCGCACCCAATGTGCGTTGCGCAGCAGATCTGACTGGTCAGAGGCCCCTTCTAATGAACTCTGCAGCTTTCGTACAGGTCCTTGAAAACCTTGAAAACCCTTGAAATCGAAAGTGGACTTTTCGAGGGCCTTGAAAGCCTGAAATCTGTTGCTTCTTCTTGAAAACACTTCATACCTTTAAAGAGGAGACCCGACTAGGTTACTGGGTTTTTGTGGCTTATATCAGTTTGGCCCTGCAAAGTCCCGATTCAAAGCAATTTAAAGCCAGCTTGGGGGTGCAGTAGCGCTGCTCTATATGCAGCGTTTACAATTTAAAGGGCCCTTGGGAGCACAGGCGTGCTGCTTGTACAATGGCTCGTACGGAACCAGAACCCTGCATTGGACGAGGCAGAAATCAGCATAGGTCCCGTTACAATTTTCCATGCGGCTTTTTGCATTTCCTTGTCCTGTTGTTCATTGTGCATATCTTCCTGTTGATGTGCCCCACCATAGCTATGCCCCACTGCGTTTCGTAAAGAAACAGTGCTGACACTCTAGGGTGAAACAAAAATGAGCACAGATAGGCAAGACTCTAAGTGTGAAAACATGGTGCATCTAGCTCCTAAGCTTTACTGGAATGTATAATTTTGACGGATGTGATGGTGGGCAGAGCCAGTAGCATTACCAATCCCCCCCCCCCCTCCCCCCCCACTTCCTTAAAGGAGCCATGAAGAAAAAGGACAAGTTTGGTTCATTCAAAAGATTACCTCGTTAGAATCATACTGGCACCACTTTTAACGTAAACTTCGCTCAAATAAGCTACATAATTAGGAAAAGGGGAATGGCCATGCGACCCACTAGCTCATTTCCCGAAACAGAACCTATGATGTCATACCAGACAGTTCTGCGATTGGCGGAGGGCGGCAAAAGCAAACGCAAAATAGGCAGGGCTTATAAGCTTGCCGAACGAGCTATTTGCCCTTAAATTTAGGGTACATTCTTTTTAAAGCCGTAACAATGGTGGGGAAAACTATAAGTTACGGAAGCACATCTAAACAGAAGTACCGATGCGTCTTGCTGTTGGTACAGCGCGCATTATGCTTGCTTAGTTGCACAGAACTGCGGGGCTTTGCGGTTGTCTCAGACGACACTGGCCGATTGATTGACGCTACGGTGTCTTACGTGACCATATTTGTTGAGCGAGCATATGTTTCACGGAACGATTTGCTCCCAGAACAAAAACAAGCCAGGTTTAAACACGGTCAAAAACAAACCTAAGGCAGAAAACGGCTTGCCACGGTATGGTGGCGCCATCTAGGTTCAGTAACGTAAACAAACGCGTGAGTACCTCGATGCCAGCGCTGCCGTACAGGGAAGACACGCTTTGAACGGTCCTGTGCGGCTGCAATTAGGTCAACGTGCTCAACGCGTTGTTCTTTTCGTTTCCCACGAGACCCAGCACGCGAAACATATACGATGATTCAAACTTCGCCAGTTAACCACGTTGCAGCGATAATTTTAGCGCGGTTTTGATACAATTACTTGCTTCGGCGGTGAGCGATTGACCCAATATGGCGGCGCCAGCGTACACGTGTCTCCACCCTGTACGGCGGACGCGTGAATCGAGGCACACTAGGCTGCAGAGCGGTCAGTTCCTGTGATGTCATTGCAGACCACAAAAACACAATTTAGCGGGAAAATCAAAATGTTAAGTTAAATTAATTTCTCAGTGAATAAAGCATTGCTTGCATTCGGACAAGCGCTGGGAGCACTATAAAACACGAAATCTTTCGAACACAAACTTGTATTTTGTCTTCATGGCTCCTTTAATTAATGAACACAGAAATTTGGGGATGAGGATTAAAGGGGGTATTAGGTTATGTTCCTCGCTATCCGAGACTGCAATAAGAGCCTTAAATTTGCAAAGCTCGAAAAAGTTTCAAGATGGCAAAGGCCTTTGTAAAGCTCCCTCAGTATTACTGTGGGAGGGGGTAAACTTGTCCACTTCCAACGGGTGGAGCTGTTCCACCGAGACTTTTCTTGAGGTCATTTTTTGAGGTGTAAGCAGCAAATGGTTAGAGTGTGCTCCGCTGCACCCTCAAAAATGCCTTGGTAGGACCTTGAAAGTCCTTGAATATCCTTAAATTCTTGTCCCTGAATCCTGTACGCACCCTGTGAACTAATCGCGGAGCTGTACGCTTTCTCGCCGAAGTCCAGAGTTCCACACCTGTCTTCAGTGATGGTCTCTGAAGAGTCGAAACAGTCACGTCCGCGTGAGGCTTGGTGGCCCCAAGAGCATTGCACCTTGCGGGCGTAATGTCGAGCAACCATGGGTCGCATGATGACGTGGCAGGTGTGGGGCCAGTGAACCTGTGACTGATGTTTCGTGATCCCCATACTATGTGGTCAGGAATGGAGCTCCTTGCAACGCCATTACGGCGGCTTGCGAAACTAACAGGCAAATGAACCCGGCACGTGCCTTCAGCTCGCATCCGGTGGGACACAAGGCGTCAGCAGTCCTACATATGGCCTTTGGAAAAATTAGCAGTGGCTTAGCTCGGCTATGCCAGGAATACGTAGCGTGAGCAGAGGTTCAGGTGGTTATTGTTAGGTTTCCTTGTTGTCTAGGATTAGCTGATTATCACGCTTACTGCTGCTAAAACAATTTCCAATCCAATCTAGTCCAGTGCAGTCCAGTCACTGCTCCTCGCGCAAGCGCAGCACCGCGTCCAGAAGCCACGCGAAACGGCTATCAAGCGGCTCCGGCGCAGGGTCAGACTTGGCTACTGCGCAACGGAGACGCGCAGCTAGGCACGCGCCGGCGCCAGTGCGTCTGCCGCGGCTACACCCTCCCTCCAATACGATTGGATTTCAATCCAACACAATTCAATTTAATTCAATCCAAGCTGATCCGATCCAATCCAATCCAATGCTCCTGGGGCTTGCGCAGAACGGCCCTTCACGACCCACGCGAAATTGCTCAACCTCGGCCAGTGTAGCTTACGCTACGAAAATGTGCTGGCACAACAGCTGTGCGGCTGCAGTGTGCAGCTTCCTTCAGGTCATTGTCCCTTGTTCTGTGCTTGGGCTCTAATTGTGGGTTTAAGCGCAGTTTTAGTTTCAGCGCGTTTGATAGCTAAGCAAGTTGATTTTGGTACATCATTCAAAAGGTGCAGAAAAAAAATGGCAACACAAAATAGAAAATACGCAAGACGATGCAGTACTAGCAACTGAAAACTTTATTTGGAGACAGAACTACTAGTTTGTTTTATTTTCACGCAAAAAAAATGCACACAAGGTGAAAAAATTGGGCCCATCTCCCCGCGAGGGGGACTCGAGTAAATGCGTCGCATAGGGGGTGGGTGTATTGCGTTAACGTTTAGTGTTTGGGGAGTTGGTGGTAGTGAATGCGTTGTATCAGCAGCTTCTTGATGTAGTTTGAATGAGTCAAGGATATAAGGCGCGTTCGTAGCCTCCCATTCTGTGTCGGCTTTGTGGCGCAGTGGGTAGAGCACCATGTACATTGCGTTCCGCCCGCAGGGTCGAGGGATCGAAACCAAGCGCCGGATAGTAGTGTAGGGGGACTAGTTTGTTTTATTTTCACGCAAAAAAAATGCCACAAGGTGAAAAAAATTGGGCCCATCTCCCCGCGAGGGGGACTCGAGTAAATGCGTCGCATAGGGGTGGGTGTATTGCGTAACATTAGTGTTTGGGGAGTTGGTGGTAGTGAATGCGTTGTATCAGCAGCTTCTTGACGTAGTTTGAATGAGCAAGATATAAGGCGCGTTCGTAGCTCCCATTTGTGTCGGCTTTGTGGCGCAGTGGGTAGAGCACCATGTAATTCGTTGCCCGCAGGTCGAGGGATCGAAACCAAGCGCCATATAGTGTAGGGGGAGGGTTGCGGACTACGACTACGGACGTCAACGCGGGTACATCGTGAGTACTGAAATGCTCTGCATTTAAAAACGGATACGGGAAGAAAAAGCTGCATCATTACTTGGCTAGGCTCCAGCCACTGAGAACAAGCAATAAAAGGCACAAACACTGCATGAGAAAAAAAATGTGGATATGTACACACCGTGTGTTGTTTGTACATAAAGCAAAATACACATGGAAGCTACAACAATTTACATACAACACATTATCACAAAAAGGCAGATATCAACAGTAGTTGCTCACTGGTAGGGAAACTAGACCAGGCACCACAGAAAGATAAAGGAAGGTTGATTACAGGGGAGCGTACTGTTTATTGCAGTTAAAAACAACTTCATTGGGATAAAAGAGTAGCCCGGTCAAAAATTCAAGATATCGCTCATAGGTATACAGCTTAAAATGTACAGGCCATTTGTATTCATATGAAAATGAATAAAGTGACAGGAATAGTATTTCATGCATTTAGGGACAAAATTTTACAATAAACTTTCACATAAAAATCATTAACTGTTTCACTTTGATTGATTGACTGATAGCACGGTTTAACACGCCGACGCAACGCAGGCGATGAGGCGCGCCATAGTGGAGGGCTCGGATAATTTGACCACCTGGGGATCTTTAGCGTGCACCGAAATCTGTACATACAGGTTTTTACTTTCCACTTGATAAGCGGCCACCGCGGCCAGGAATCGAACCCGCGACCTCGTGCTCAGCAGGCCGCCTATGGAGCCACTGAACCATCCGCCCTGGGGATTGCTGACCGAAAT